>WUQG02285385.1:0-48841 GCA_011317285.2 Androctonus mauritanicus | reverse complement strand
TTAGGTGAAATTTAAGTTGCTTTTAACAGGGCAATCTTCCTTCAGCCATCCAATCATGTTGAGGATGAGGTATTGCGTGGGGGCATTTTCTAGCTGAAACAAAGAGCATACACGCAATCAGCACCGAGCGCTGAAATTTCGCTATCGGATAGAAACTACACACTCGTCCTTAAAGGAAAATAAAGGAGAACCACGTCACGAAAACCTATTCCCTCTTTCTTTCTTTCTCTTTCTAGATTGCTTTATTAAGTATCTAGATATATATACACTGTATAACCATGCATTTTTTTTCTTAAAAACTCATAAATTAGTTTGGAATTTAATTAAACAAAATGATGTTTTAATATTAAAGTAATTGAATTATTACGGATTTGTTTAATTGTCATTGTTTAAGTAGAAAAGGAAGCGTTCGATTGTGATAAAACAGAACAGTTGTTTAAATATTACATAACATTAATATTAAAATTTATTTTTGATTGTATATAAAACGTTTGCATGCATATATTTTGACTTAATTTTATGAAAATTTTGGAGCTTTTATTATCATTTAATTTTATTAATGGTAATTTATTGATGAAGCAGTGGAGTGCATTTTTGAGTTTAAAACATATCATTGTTTTTTCTTCTCCCATTATTAAGTTAATGCATTTTACGTAACTATAATTTTTTATTATATAAATTTATTTAATACTAAACAATTAAATTATTTCGGTTCGCTTAATATGATGCAAGAAAGCTCAATTTGAATCGAGATCACTTTTTATACATTTAAAGAATTTTTATGTTAAAAGTTATTCTCCATTTCATAAAAATCGTTTTGCAGGCGAGGAATTATTTTATTTAACATCAAAATTGTATAGTTTTTCCTGTTAAATAAGCTTAATAAGAGTTTTATGTTGTAAAGTCCGCGCTAAAAATTTTTGGTCTCCAA
The DNA here is from genome assembly GCA_011317285.2 of Androctonus mauritanicus. NCBI lineage: Eukaryota > Metazoa > Arthropoda > Arachnida > Scorpiones > Buthidae > Androctonus > Androctonus mauritanicus. Next base: position 47,910 of record WUQG02285385.1, on the reverse strand, counting down.
CAATAAATTAAACTTCTGTTAAATATTACAAATATTTCGGTGCAACGGCAAGCAGAGCGGAGAGCGAATCTAACAAAAAGAAAAAAAAAAATAACGTGTGCAGAGGAGGAGCTTTGGTTAAGCATCTCTCATTGATCATGTGGTTCCGTCTACTCGGCCGTCAAAACTCCTCACACATTTAATGAGATCTTGCAGATGGACCAATAGGACCATGATAGATGGTAAGAGGGAGAACTGACGGACAGTTCCTTCCATTACATTCGCACACATTCTGTATATTAGGAAATTAATGTATCGACGTTTCACACTCTTTACTAGTAAAGTGATTCTTCAGTAATTAATTGTTCAAAGCGAACATAAATCATTATGCTTAACTCGTCTTTAATATAAACTTTACAAATTCTGTAATATTGGATGTTATCCCATTAAGTTGAACCTTATTTAGACCAGTTATTGTTTAGACAATACACGTTTTGGTTTAATTTTATATATTTAAAACACGCATTTAATATAGAGACCTTATAACTGGTGTTGCCTTAAGGTAAACTGGGCGTTAAGTCGGTATATGAACTTCATAAAAAAAAGAGAAGAGTTAGATTTATTACATAATATAACAAAGGATCTCCGTAGACGTTAATTTATATTCCAATATAAAGATAAAACTACCTTTTGAGTGAGGATTAATGTATTTTCATATGGGTATTTGGCGAGTTAATTAAATTACTGATTTTTATCTGATTAAAAATAAACATATTTGGACTTTTTAAAGTACCATTAATAATGGAGTACGAGATGGCATTTTATATTAAATTATGACACGTAAAAATTTCCTAAATTGATTTGTTTGCGTATAATGTGTTTAATACCTTTTTTTTAAAAAAAAAAAGTGAAAGACCTTTATAACGGATAAAGTGGTGGTAATGGACTAAAGAAAAAAGCTCGAAAAAAACAATTAACTTCGAAAATATATTTCGAAAAAAAATCTTTTGCTAGATACTCTCTACAGAGCAACACGTTAGAAATGATTAAAAGACGATGGGGGGAAAAAAACTGTACATTTTCATAAAAAAACCAATAATAGAATTTTCCCGAGTAGCTATACATTTCTCTGTGGAAGGCTGTTTTTTATTTCTTAACTTTCAGTGGTAAAGGCGTCTTTTCACTTGAACACGGCTTTTAATCGTAACACGATATCTTGTATGTTATTCCTGCTGACGCTTTATATTCTGTTGTGGAGTGCATGTTACAGAAGGTATAACCGAAACTCCCCGAGCGCCCATTCTCTGAGTTGGATATCACAAGCACTATTTTCGTCCAACACTGGATATAGTAACATATTGTGTTACACCAACAATACATCTAGAAGAAAATCTTATTTACCTATACCTGCCACTTCTATTGTGAATATTTTATAAGTCTCAATTACCACAAGTTGAATAAATATTGTTGATCCCTCTCAAGGCAATTTCTCTCTAGGTATCTTAAATTTGTTAATATTTAAATTATTAATTCTCCTTGTTTGTAATCTAAACTAGTCCATAAATATAAAATATATTTATACATATATATATATAGGCCTAAGTTAGTTGCAGTATCAGAACTTTATATATATAAGTTAATGTATATTTTTAACGTTATTTTAGTAGCAAATATAAAGAAAAAAGTTAAAAAGTTATAGTTTAATTCTTGACATACTTCCTTATTCCCACGACATATTTATAGCAACGTATCATATTTAAATAATTCATTTTAATTGATAATAAAGTGATATTTACTTATTACTTTTTTAAATGTCATTTGATTGCTGTCTTTATTCAGACACAAAGAACACTGCCACAACATGACTTTCCTTTGAACAAACTAATAATACTGCCTTTTATGCGACCGAGCTGCCAGTTTTCTCTGTTGACAACTGACATTAAACACGACTAATCAAAAAATATTGCCTACTGATATTTAGAGTCGTACGTGTTTTACGTTAACGTATTAAAAAAAAAAAAGGCTACATTGATAATAATATTTAAAAGATTTAATTTAAAGGGATTTTGGTTTATCGGCCTGAATTAGGTGTAAACTTAATACAGTAGTTTCAGATCTGACGTAAAGATTGCTTGGTAGCAATTCTCCATTTATAAAGAGTATTGTCATAAAAATACTTAATATTCTCAAGTTATAGAAGTACTAACAATGAATGGTTTGTAAAGAGATTACAAACCATTGTTAGTACAAACCATTAGTTGTGATGTGGTTTTAGTCTGTAGTTTTAGAAATATTAATAGAGTAGTTTGCAGTCTCCAAGTTATAGAAGAAAAGGAGCGGCTCTAGAAAAAGTTCATAGGAGGGGTGATTTATATATATAATTCCAAGGAGAAGTGATTTCATATATTTTATTCATGTAACGTTACTGATTGATGACCGATTTTATGTAGATTTTGCTTTCTATATTAAATTATAATTTATTCATGTATATATAATAGAGAAAAATAATGAATAAAAAAAAATATTTTGTTATTTATATAAATTTTAAATTTTAGATAAAATAAAATTGAGACTTCTCTTGAGGGAGAGACTTCTCTCATCTCTCCCTCAAGAGAAAGACCTACTTTGGATCTACTTTGGATTATTAAGATACAAATATTTTTTATAACAGTACTCTTTATAAATGGAGATTACTAGGCGATCTTTACAAATTCTATAAGCACTGAATGATTTTATTCTCCGTTTTTAAAAGTCTCAATGGTGTTTTAGTATTTCTAAGACTAATTTCAATTATAAAAGTAGGATATTAAACTTCAATAGAGTGATTTGTAATCTATAGTTATAGAAATTCAGTACTAACAGTCTCATAGATTTAGTATTGACAGACTAACAATCTTAAATTATAGAAGCACTAACCAGTAAGTTATTTTACTGTTCAGTGCTTCTATTATTTGGGATGTTTGCCTTTAGTTTTTAAAACAAAAAGTTTAAAGTCTACTTTATAGAAATACAATACAACAAAATGGTTTCAGTCTTTAGTTATACTGTATTGATTTCTGAGTGATTTATTGTTTAGTTATAGAAATATTAAGAGAGTAAGTTTATAAATCTAGCTACAATAGATCAGTAATAGTTTATAAATCTACCTACCCAGGTCGGTAGTAGTTTATAAATCTACCTACAAAGATCGGCAGTAGTTTATAAATCTATCTATATAGATCGGTAGTAGTTTATAAATCTACCTACAAAGGTCGGTAGTAGTTTATAAATCTACCTACATAGATCGGTAGTAGTTTATAAATCTACCTACAAAGATCTGTAGTAGTTTATAAATTTAGCTACAAAGATCGGTAATAGTTTATAAGTCTGGCTATAATAGATCAAAAATATTTAATTTATGATCTCTGATAATAATTAATAGTAATCTCTAATTATAAAAGATAATAAAGTAAAATAAATAAAACTAGCAAATTAATTATGCAATTTCTAATTACAAAATATTTAAAAATACAAAATATCGAATTCATAGTTTTAATTATAAAACTGATCTTTGGAGTTTAGAATCTCTAAACGTCTAAATAAAACATTCACACACACATATATACACAGTTTACATTGCATCAGAAGTTCATAAACTGAGATGTATTTTAATTGTTAAAAAGAAAAATTATTCGTTTACAGATTGAAAGAAAGCTTTAACGAGCTTACTTTCAATCAGATTTTTGAGCGCTATTCAACGAGTTTATCAAAACTTGGTGAGAGTAAACACTTACTTTGGTACGCTACATAACAAAAAGTTATTACATAATCAATGAATTCAGAGAAATCCTAATTTAAAAGCTGGTTGAAGGAATGAAATACAAAGAGAAATTAGCATAGATTTTTAGATTACCGGAGAGAGTAATTAAAATTGAATATTTTCTTCTACAAGAAACAAGCTAATGCAATAATCATTATTGTTGCATAATGACTGGATACTGTTTACCAGCAGAAACAATGGCAATGAACGAGAAACAATTATTTCATAATTAAATCCTGGTGGGTATTAATTGAGGAAAATTTTTAAAATATTTTTATCTTCGAACGGTGTCGATGATTTTGTTTGTTTTTAAGAAATTAGAAAGTGTGAAAGTGATAGAAACAAAACAAGCGATGAAACAACCATGACAACAATTAAATAAAAAAAATTTTTTTTTATATGTGTGATTCTGTTTATCATCAGATCTCCAAAAAACATTAAAAGATTGTTTCAGAAGGGTCCTTCAGCCTTTGTTTAATTTTTGTTAAAAATTAGGGAAAGGGTGAAAGAATATATGAAATGGTAAAATAGGGATGAAAGAATATTGTGATGTTAATTAAAACATCCCAATATTCTTTTCATCCCTGTTAATTAACATGTTTTAACATGGAATGAAAAGAATGTAATGTTTTACCAATCTTGTCACCTTCTTTTCATCCCTGTTAATTAAAATAGGATTGAAAGAATGTATTAGATTAGTAAAACAGGATGAAAGAATATATGAAAAAATAAAATAATATATGAATATTCTAAATTTTTTAAGTTGTCTTTTGCCTCAGTTTTTAATTATCATCTCATATATTCTTTTATATCTGTTTTACTTATTCTTTCATCCCTGTTTTAACTCTATCTTATAAGTAGATGGTTAAAACAGGGATGAATGTATATTTGAAATATTAATGAGAACAGGGATGAAAGAATATTTTGAGATGTCAATGAAAACAGGGATGAAAGAATATTTTGAGATGTCAATGAGAACAGGGATGAAAGAATATTTAAGATATTAATGAAAACAGGAATAAAAGAATATTTTGAGATGTCAACAAAAGTAGAGATGAAAGAATATTTGGGATGTTCATGAAAACAGGAATGAAAGAATATTTTGAGATGCCAATGAAAACAGAGGTGAAAGAATATTTAGGATATTAATGAAGCTGTAAGGAATATTTTGAGATGATAATGAAAACAGGGGTGAAAGAATATTTTGAGATGTTCATGAAAACAGGGGTGAAAGAATATTTTGAGATGATAATGAAAACAGAGATAACTTATAAGAATATATGAGATGTTAATTAAAAAACAGATAAGAGACAAAGTAAAACTTTAAGAAATATTTTTCTATCCCATTAATGTTCCGGCTTTAGGCTACTAAAAATTAGGTTATACGCTTTTAATTAATTTAGTGTTGTTCGAAAATTTTTCAGTTTAAATTGGACCTTTGAATAAAAACAAACAATTAGAGGAATTTTTCGATTTATTTCACCATGCCAATGTTTTCCCTTAATGTAATCAGAAATTGTTTACACCTAGTTAACCAAAACGTCTTGTTAAAAGTATATCTGGAACATGGTCGTTAACCAAGCGCCGAGTGATTAACAGTATCGAGTGAGAAAGGTGCAGAGTCTCGGAATTTGAACTCGGTCGTATTCTTATTCCTTCTTTTAAAAATTACATCTGTTATACCTTTCGATGATACATATTTTTTTTTAAACGGGAAAATTTCCCGCGTACGGTATTTAATATAAATTCAAATTTTTTTCTATCGATTTTCGATTTTCTCGAATTAATTTGCATTATTTTATCTATCCTTCTTTTTTTTCTTTCTTCTTCTTCTTCTTCTTCTTTTTATTATTTTGAATTATTTTATTTAGATAAAAATTAATTTTAAGAAAATTTAATTTTATATTTAAAAATTTATATAAATGTTTAAAGAAATAAAAAAAAGGATATATAAAAATAATTATAGTAATCTTAAAAATTACAGTAATTGAAGATATTCGGAAAAAGAAGTAAGAAATATTTTTTTAAATAAAATTTATAAAATTAATTTATATTTATTTAAAGATTTTTGTCAATTAATGCAGACACAAAAAAAATGCTCTTAAAATATTAAATCGCGTAAGAAAAACAAGCATCTTAGAAACGATAAAAATCGAGTAACAGAAAAAAAAAACAAATTTTTTGTTCTCTAAGATTCATTTGACTCTGTAAATTTTTTCTGTGTGTGATATTATCATGTGTGTATCGTAAAAAAAAAAAAAAAAAAACTTTGACTAACGACATTTGTTTCCTGTTCTTGTGAAGCGCACAAAGTGAATCGATAGAAATTTGCAACAATAGAAGCACAAAAACATTGTCTGGAAACCATGGTAAGGGGAGAAGCTTTATTGTAAGTTAACTGTGGGTAGTCGGACTGTCAACAACTGTTGTTGTCTGATTGCTCTTTTTTGCTTTCCGCTTCATCAGCAACCTTTTTCGAGTGTTTTGTCTATGTCCCGGCAGGGTTATCTTGCCCGAAAACCGCTGTTTGATGATCTCCGCAGGATATCTCTTTGTCCTGCCACTTGGAGTGCTAAATGCCCAAAGACCGCATGCTGTACCACTGCCCATAAATCTCAATACTATTTCTTGCTCTTGCTCTCGATTCCCTCTATTACGTGCATCTCATACTTATAAGTGCTAACTACGTGATCTGTGGTGTAACAGGATGTGCATTTTATGTGTGTGTGTGGATCACAGTGTTGACGATTTGTTTAGGAATCCCAAATTGGGGTGGAAAAGCATTAAAAAAATGGCATTTCGTTCGAGTAATAAGGCAAACTGCAAATCACGAAAAACACGTAGGTGAACTCCCCATTACTTTAATTACACGGGACGGTTCAATTTTAATAAGTTTGGGCACTTTAAGACAGGAACTGACAAAACGATTCAAACATAAAGTTATAAATTTTAACAATTAAAAAAAAGCAAGAAGAAGAAGAAGAAGAAGGTCAGTTAAATAAATCGGCATAAATTATTCTATTCTTTCCAGAGAAATGGTTGACACGGCAAATACCCAAATTGCACCTTTCTTTAGAGGCCTCACGAGATTTATGTGACAAGTTGACTACAATAAAATATCCTTGATTTAATGTAAGCGGTGAAAGATGTCTTCATTCTCACATTCAAATAACGTAAGATAGACTGGACCCCCTACAATCCGGCAAAAAAAAACCAAAAACGTTAATTTGGCTTTCTCCGTGATTAACTTATTACCACTAAGAGCGAAAGGGGTTTTGGTTGGCTAAAAGGGTTATTAGATTATTAAGAAATAAATTTATTTAAAAGAAGTTTTTATAAAATCTTTGTACTGATTGTTTTGAAAATTACTGTGCTCTGTAATTTCCAAAACAATTGGGAAAAAGGAAAACAAAAAACACCAGTACAAAATTGCAAAGAGTAGTAATCACAAAGAGCAATTTTTATGTATAAATCTTTTAAATTAATTTAGATATTACTTGGTTCTAAAAACCCTTTGGTAGTAAAAACTTTTTTTCGATCGAAACCAAACTTATTATGGGAAGCCGTAGTTCTTTTTTCTTCGAATTTTTAAGAGCCCAATCAAAACAAATAAAAGATTTTCTTAGAAAAATAAAAAAAGTAGAGTAAATAAAGATAACGATAAACTATATTTCTGCAAATTATTCTAGGTTTACGAATCGCGAATCGTTCTTATAAAATGCCCTTTATGAGATTTATATGTGCGAGAGTGTGTATATGGCCCTATTTATACCAGACCATATATTTGAATGTATAGGAAAATATCAGAAGAAAAGCCGTTTTTTAAATAAATTACGTAAATATATAAAAATAAATAAAAAAAAAGAGAAAAGTCGCGTCAAAAAAACGCATTTGAAAAAAAAAGGCAATTTTACAAATGCATTTTGATAAAAATAATCATTTGCTGGAAAAATAGTAATGTAAAATAGAATGTGCCCCGCAGCTGAAGAGTCTTTCTATTTGGAAATAGTCATCTATATAAATCTGAGGAATCTTGTCAGCCATTGAAATAAACAGCGTTGGTAGCATAAAGGAGCTCCACTTCTCTCGCCTGTCGCCTTATTCAATCCAATGATTCATAAGCTGCTTTATCCAGAATAAGAGATAAATTACCCTTTTGTACACTAGTAATCACGTGACAATGACGAATGGTGCCAATGACAACTCGGACATTAACTGGCCCCTTTCGGAATAGACCCCGCCTTCTCGACCAGGTGCTGATCTCTCGAAATTATCATCCGGATGATGATGATGATGACAGTGCTACGGAATAACGCTGCTTGCTCTCTTCTGTTAAGCATTCGTAACTTTTGCGTCCTTCAGTTAGGAACCTTTATCAGATAGAAAATATGCATTTCTTGTTCTTGAGCCTTTCTTGCAGTTCTTGTTGCAGTTCCTGTTCGTATCCGCCTTTAAGAACTGTGGGAGTATCCACCTACTTAGCGAATCTTGAGTGCGACACTATTCATTACAGGTCCTAAGCTATGATTTTATACAGTAGTGCAAGCCTTCTTCTTTCTGTTATATATACAAACCTGGCAATTACTAACAATCATGCTGGAAACACTTGTGAAGCATCTGTCACAGCATTTCTCATTCTTGGTCCGTTGCCCATCTGACAACTGTCATTTGGCTGTGAAACGAACTGCTTCCGTTGCTTTGCGAGTTATTAACATAATTCTCTCGCAGCGGCAGTCACTGAACTTACGTAAACTATAATTGTTAAAAATCCGTACCTACCCTTTATTCAAAAAAAAAATCATATTAAAAAAAATATTACTAGATCTGTAGCATATCTATAAACAAAAGATGCACAGCTGTTAAAGGAGAAGAGGCATTGAATACAATAACACTCATGCATTGTTATGAATAGTGCAGGCAATTACATGGTTACGTTCGCGCTCAACCGTTAACCATCTGTCTTGTCAGAGAAGGGATGATACAATTATTGACAAGGCCTCTTATCTTAGAAGACTAAAAAACACACACACACACACTAGAATCAAGGCCACTTTAGATAATTAAAATATAATTGTATCGAATTAATTGGGTGTAAAGTTTTTATGTAACAACAAAAACGACGACGTAACAGCGCGGCGGAAATGAAAAACCATACTTTAAACATGTGCTGAAGAGTATGAATTAACGGGTATGAAACCTAGGCCTTTTATTGTGTTTGAGAAATTGTATGAGAGATGTGACAACTTATCTTTATGCGCCCATTACTGGTAGTGAAAAACATCAATTGGGTATAATTACTTATCTAAAGGCAACATCTGAAAAGGTTGTCATGTGAATTTCCGTTCCACACAGGAAGAAACACTTATAATTGTTCTGTCAGCTTTGTGAAGTCTGACATTTACACCTATGCCTTGCATAAGAAATCGACCTTTAAGAAGAGAAAAAATTCGTGGATAACACAGGTAAGATAACGATTCGAATTTTATAGTTAGAGAAAGTTTCATCTTTAGAGTATTTAAATTTCGATCATATTCTGGCAGACTATAAATTACTTTATCCAAAAGATAGATAGAAGCTATGAGTAAATAAGGTTGCCATGGCACGTGCCTATTACCTGTTCAGGGTCATGATTATAGGTTTCGGGTCGCATGTGACAGACCCACGATGACAGAACATGTCATTAAAATTCAGTTAGTCCTGCCTGAAGTGTGTAACCCCCTCCATCCTCTTACTGACAGGTAGTCATCTATATGACGAGAAAACAGGGAAAAAAATGAAGGGGAGAAGTTTAGATCAAAATCTGCCATCTCTGTCACCATTTGAAGATATCGAGGTGCAAGATTTTTTCCTGTGGCTTTTTTTTTTTCTCGGTTAAAATGGTATTAATTTTAACATCCGCGTTTAAAATTCGCGTTGAACGTCCTTTTAGTGAGTTCGGTTCGAAGCGACCGTTTCCAAATATCTTACTGCATTTTTGCTAGAGAAAAAAAAAAAGTCATAATAACTAAGGGTACCTTTTCACACCGAAACACAAAAAAGTGCTGTTAGTAAGGTTACCCTCAGAGCGTTAATTTGAACATGATGTATTACTACCGAGCAAGTAAAGGTGACAAAAGAACAATTCATTTTCCTCCGACCGCAACTCCTACAATAGAATCCGTGATTGGACCACAGAGGATTCCCCTGATCTACTTCATTTGGCCAAGATTGTGAGTTAATAAGTAGCTTGCTTCTCCTGCCCTATAATTACTAAGTGCAATGGTAACACTAATTCAAACTAACACCTCGAACTAATGGGAGTTATGCCCCCAACCCCTAAACAACCATCTCCTAGGAGGTTCTAGGGGGGTCGTTTTTTTCTTTCTGCCGTTCTACCGAAATGAGTTTGCGACAACGAAAATATCTTATTTAAAAAAAAAAAAAAACTTTAAAATAACTTGGAGTTAATTAACCAGGGATAATGTTATTAAAAAATAGTATATAAAAAAAAAACACCGGAAACACACCAGAATAGAAAATTATGCGTGCCTATCGCGATAAAAATCTGTACGATCTGCTGTAAGCGAGTGCTTTCAATTTTAATAAGTGGAAAGCAGCACTGGCTCCCGTTAAAACTGCGCTTTAAAATAAATTTAAATCCAATTTAATCAAAAACTATGGCTGTAGTAGAGTGGGACGTATACGTTTCGCTATTTCGGAGTATGTTATTTCATCCAGTCAGACTTTTAAGTGTTTTATTAATAAAAATAGCAATTAACAACATTCATAAACAGTGGGTGGGTTACCAAAGTACGCTCGGACGGTATCGGGTTTTAGGTCTTTTCAACAGCGTTAGTAGTTAAATAATTAAAAAGCCACGGGGAGCTTCATAAAGTTTAGTAAGGTGGCACACGCGAAAACGGCTTATATATATATATAAATCTTCTGTGTACTGTGAATAAAATATGGAATCTGTGCCTCTGGAGACTTGAAGTATTTCAGTTTTGAGTGATGTTAGAGACAGCTGACCTTGTGCAGAAAAGTAATTTGACACTGAACGAATGAGAATCAGCAAAGACATTCGAGATGACGTGGGAATGGAGAGTAGAAGGGGAAGAGAAGTAGGAGGAGGAGGGAAAAAAAAAGAGAGAGAGGAAGGAATAAAAAGTACCAATCTGACGTCATTCACTTTACTCCAGTAATTCAATCCGTTGAGTAGAGGGCGTTGTTGCGGTGGTCTACGCGGAATTGACGCCATCGTCACAATTCACGTGACCAGAAGCGAAACGGTTGGGGCGCACGCGAAACGTAACCTTGACACGGGTTCGAGTCCGGATTTTGGGATGATCCGATTTGTCTTCAAGATGCGGTCGAAATTCGAGTTAAACCAAGCATTGTTAAAGCGGCATATCAATTTTTACACGCACGACTATCTAAGCGGATAACCACCCTTCTGTTGATCATGCTTAACAGAATCCCCGAATTTCTTAACAATACGAAGGCAAAGTTATATTGTGACGTCCACGAACGAGCAGATTTGGGCATAACGTTGGTGGGCTAACATATGGGGTGGTCCAAGTATCACGCGCATTGCTGCGTCAAACAGGTTTTGTCAGTTGACCGCGCAAACATGAAAATACCAGCGGGTGATTTCTTGGACTCCTGCAACATGAGATAGATTCAATGAAGCGAAAAATCTTAACAGCAAACCAGTCAGAAACTAATATAAATTTTTTCCCCTCTCTCTTATTTATTGGTCGAATCGGCGACCATGCGAAAATTTTATTTAATTTTCAATTTATAAAAAGAAAAAAAAATTAATAATAAATAAAAATAATAGTTCTTAATACTGAAACCAGATGGCGATGAAAATTTCAAATAGACAGATTTTCACAAAATTCCGAAAATTTACAAAAATTTATTACAGAAATTTAAAAAAATAATAAATTTTAAATTGTTATTATTATTATTATTGCATATCCGATAAATATATTTAATAATTAATCAAATTTATAAGTTTATAACGATTACAAATAATTTATAAAAGTTGTCGGCAGATGGCAGCAAAAATCAGTTTGAAAAATTAATCATATAAATCATGAAAAGAATTTTTAAATATCAAATTAGTTTTTGATGAAAGTTTTAAAAGGTGCTTATGTTTGATAGGATGCGATGATAATATTTAAAGAATTATTATTTCACATGTTATATTCTCACAGTAACCATTACCGAGAATGAGTATTAGATGATATTATCTTTTATGCGTCGATTTAAAATCAACAATCGTCTAATGCATTGACGCAAATGTTTTATTGAATAAAAAACAATCTTAAAAATGTATTATTATAAAAAAAAAATAAAATGCAATTTGTAAAACAGTTGACGTGTTTGTGAATGTCGTTTATAGCGCTATCTGCCGAATTTTTATATAACTTTATTTTTCGAAAAATAAAAATAAAAAAATAAAATTCGTTTCCGCAGCTAGAACACTTAAAATATTAATTAAAATGAATTATTAATAATTAACATGATTTTATTATTATTAAAAACGTCATCTAGAGGAATCCAAAGAAAAATATTTAATTATTATTATATTATTATTTTTTTTTTTATCGCAGACGAACTTGAAAATTTTGAAAATTGATATCAAATTAGTACCGTTTAGAATTTAATCAGATGCAGTTACAGATGCAATTAACAGCATTAATTAATTTTTTTATATAAATGATTAAATAAATTTTCTAAATAATGATATTGTTTTTAAAGTCTTTATTAAATTTGTCAATTTATTTTTTTTTTAAAAAAAAAGAAGCACCCACAGAACTTTCCTTCGTATGTGCTGCCATCTCGCGTGGATAAATTGAATTAGAAACATACCTGTAGCGCAGTAAAATCTTTGTTAATTTAAAATACTCGGCGCCAAAATTTGAATTTCGACTTATACGATTTTATCAATGCTGTTTCTTGTTAATCGGGAAAATTTTTATATTTTTTAAAATTTATTTTAAAGTATCTTACTCCATAGAATGTGTGTAGATTGTAAATATACATCGATGGTGTAAATTAATAATTATCGCGTATTTGTAAAGAAATTTTTCTGAAATTTTTAATATTTTTTCTAAAAATGTTCTTAAACTCCACAAAGATCAAATTTTAAATAAATAAATTTTCTAAAATGATTGCACTATTTCGTGTATTAAATAACCAAGAATTCTTTGAAGAGAAGTAAATGAAGTAGCCTATACAATATTTAAACGCTCTTTGGTAACTTTCTATATTCATTTTTGAGATTACGATATTGAATTAGATTAGCACAAAATTAAAAATTATCTTTCTGAATTATCACCAAATTTTAGGATATTTTTTTTTCTATAATTCCAATAATTCTTTCATAATATGATTTAGCATTACCTGTATACAATCGAGTATTTGAACAAGATCAAATTACCGAACAATGAGAGAGAGCTACTTTCCTACCCACGAATTGATGCATCAAAATGCATTACACAATTATCGCATTAAGAATTTTCTGGTTCCTCCAATTAGGATATTAAAATCAAAATCTTGTATCAGACTTCACTTTTCGGAAAAGACTAATGGAATAAGCAATGTCACGTGTTAGAAAAATTACTCAAATAGATTGTACTGTTTTGACGAAAGTTATTGCAATATCCGTTAGATGGCTACATCTGCCATGTAGCCATCTAACGGATATTTACAGTAACTTTTATCCAGATCTGCAAACAATTTTCCTAACAAATTTATTACGAAATAATATCAAATAATGCAGATTTTATGTCATTAATAATGGGTTATGATGAAGCTTCGGATTAAAAATTAACCGTATTTCGAATTATCCACCGTAATGAAAATTAAAAATTAATATTTACAACGGAGCTGGATACTGTAGTACATTTCGAATATCGAGGTTTTATTGTACTTTTCTCGATTAACAAATAAAACTTTATCCTTTTTTTTTCAACTTTCTATTAATTATTAGAATTTTTCATGAAATATAAAATTTTTTGCAAGCGTTTTTATCTATTTGATCATTTATATATCTCTTTAAATTTCTGTTCACAGAACGATATATTTATAATGAATTTTGAATATATCGAATATAGATAAATGATTTCATGCGAAAATACGTAACTAAAATGCTCATTTAAACCAGAGGTGAGCAACCTTTTTGAAACGTGAGCCAAATTAAGTAATGAAAAAATATTTGGTGGGTCACATCATAAACAATATACTGTATATATGTACTGTATATATAGATATGCTGTTTATGACGAATAACATGTAAAATATATATATATTTATTTACTAAATGCTTGTATTTTACGTCGCCATTTTGTTATAACATCAAAACCTAAATCAAAACAATAAAATTTCCGGTATAGTAACTTAGTTTTAATTAGATTTTGCTGTTAAAAAGTATTCTTGAATTAGCAATACTATAAAGAAAAAGTTTTAATAATGTTTTTATGGGAATATATAATAAATATTTAGTAATTTTAATGCGTCATTTTTTTTAGATCGCGGATCGCATTATAAAACTAGACGGGCCGCCTGTTGCTCATCCCTATTTTAAACAAACGATCTCCCGAATGATTGAATTAAAAATTTTATGCAAGTTATAATAAATCGATACATTCACCATAATAAAATATCGCATGATTCATTTTTAATTATAATAATTACGACTTTTTTTTATCTGATAAATTTTAAAATACCGAAATATTTCATTCCGCCATTTTGTAATATGGTGACAGTGCCATGGTTATAAATTATCTTCATAAAGTTTTTTAAAAATATATTTAGTTATTTAATTATATTGATATATTCCTCACAAAAACAAATCAAACTAGTGTAAAATAGAATAATACACACACAGAATACACAATGACAACAATGAGATATTGTTATAAAATATTGTATATTGTTATAATTGTTGTCATATTATTGTTATGCAATATCTCATTATTAAAATTAATTATTCTGTATATTATTCTGATATGCTTTTAACTTGCTGCGTAATTCGGATACGATTTTTTTTTTTAAATAAAAGCAATTTAAAAGATTTAATTTTCTCACAATACTATACCAATACGATAGACTTTATTTAACGTATGCATTACGTTTAATAAATAAATAAAATTTGATTTTATTTTAAATAAACTACAAGAGTATTTACATCAAAGGATTGATAAAAATTTAATAATACAGTACTTGAATAATCAATGATTTTTATGAAAACATCATAGATAGTTGGAAAGTATACTTACATTTGCACTTGTTATATCCGCCATTTTAAATCGTGATGTTACAAAATAATGATTAAGTCTTCTATTTAATAGGAAAAAAAATTTTGCGATATAAATTACTTAAAATTTAAAAAATGCATTATTATTTTTCAATATTTTAAAATAAAATTTAAACGTCTTAAACTAAAAAAAAAAAAATGCTAATATTGGTCAACAGATGTCGCACATCTCCTTTTCAGATTAAAACTCTGTATACAGAAAGTACTGCAAACTAGCGTCGTCTGCTTACTCGCCGCCATTTTTGTCCTTCCTGGAAGTCAATGATGGCTTTACTTTTGGTATTGCTAGGAAACACAAAATAATTTAAATCGTCCAAATGCTTTGATTTAATCATATGCAAACATTTTTTTTTTTTTATAAATATACGAAAAAAAATTAAAACACTCAAAAATAGAGAAATATGATGAATTTTTTATCAATAGTTACTGCAAAGAAAATTTAGTTTAATTTCTGAAATTATTTGTTTATCTTATGCCAATATTTTTAAGTAAAAAAATTCAAAATAAAATATTTTGAAATATGCAAATACAATATATAAAAATTCAAATTACTTATTATTTGCTGTATATTTTATTCAAAGATTGAATCAATTAAAACACAGGGTTAAAATTCTTGAAAAATCATTTAACACAAAATTCAAAATATGTATTATAAAACTAATTCCAAATGTATAATCTATGATACAAGAAATAACAATGTGAAACTTTCTAAAGCTATTTTTCCAAAGTAAAATTTATGCTATCAATGGAAAATTTATTCCCACAAATTTATTCAATTGTGATGAATTTTATATAATTGTATATTATGAGGAAGGGCAATCCATATTTGAATTTTTGCACTAAGTAGATGTGCCTATTTCACAATACTATATTTTTACATTGAGTTATATATTTTTTTTGTTAACTTAATCAATTATTTTAACAATGGTTTTAATGTGTTTTATTAATGCAAAACAATATATTTAATCTCTATACTATGAATAAAATAATGGTAGAATACTAAATGATT
The DNA here is from genome assembly GCA_011317285.2 of Androctonus mauritanicus. Taxonomy (NCBI): domain Eukaryota; kingdom Metazoa; phylum Arthropoda; class Arachnida; order Scorpiones; family Buthidae; genus Androctonus; species Androctonus mauritanicus. Next base: position 31,818 of record WUQG02285385.1, on the reverse strand, counting down.
TAAATATAAATAAACAAATCTTAATTTGTAAAAGTTATTTAATAATAAAACAAAAAAGGAATTATTAAAAAATTTTATTAATTACCAATCACAGGAAGTAATATCCTTTATGAGTATATGTAATTCTATATTTGATCTCGACTATAATTCATTATTATTATACGAATTAATTTTAACTAAAATAACTAGAATCCAAAACTTTGCATTAACAGATAACTAAAAAAATTTAATAAAATAAGGCCGGTTTCTTTACTATATCAACAAGTAAAATTGATTAAAAATAGATAGTTTTACGATATATAAATAAATTTGAATATTATCTGTTTTAATTATATGATAAAGTATGATTTGCTATATTTAGCATTCACAGCTATGCGTGGTGTAGGACGAAAATGGCGGAATGAATCACGTGACGTATCATTATCCAATGGGCAGCCGTAAACAGCGGCAACAACCGAGGAAACGGAACGCAGTACTTTCTATAGCCAGAGCATTATTTCAGACGAGAAGCGTTTCGATAAAATTGCTTATTAAAAAAAAACATCATTATTTTAATGTAATCGGATTCGCTTTATTAATTAATTAAGCTAAATGGTAATGTATTATTTAAAAATTGATAATATCATTAAAAGTGACGTCATATATTACATTTGTTATTTCAATGCTTGCCCTTTTAAATATCATTTTGTTAGAATCATTGCTGCTTCTAGTTAATTAACTAAAGAGAATTAAATCGATATCGATTAAAATTTATTTACATAACTTATAAAATTACAGCTAGTAATGAAATAAAAAGCTGCTAACTAAACAAATTACCAATTATAAAACTATTAGTTACTCCAATAAAGTTTTGCTTATACCGTAAACAGTTTTTTGGGTCTGCTCAATTCGTGCTAAAAAGAGAGTATAATTAGCCTATTAGCATACTTTCAGCATCATTTAATGATGAATTTTAGCTATTCATCTCAGGCTAATAAATTTTCATAATTATTTTTTTTTTGTTTCAACTCGGTTTCGGCGCACCAGTTGTTTGTGCTGATCACGTGATTGACCCAATCAAAATATTCTTTAAACGAAAATAACTGATTTAAAAAAATCTATTATTATTATTATTATTATTCTAATTTGCATAACAAATGTTAATTAAATAATTGTTAATCTAATTTAAATCGAATATTTATATTATTGAATGCAAGAAAACGATTATAATTGTTAATGACGTCAAATTACACTAAACGAAATTTATCCAATAAGGATTTAAAAAAAATATATTAAAAAAACCAATGATTGGCGATTTTAAAAAAATATATTTTTTTAAATTTTACAAATCGTCCAATGATACTTTACGATTATTAGACGTCATCGATAATGATTAATTTAGCAATCGATAAACGTCTGCTGATTCGTACTCAGATATAAACCAATACGAAGGATTGAATTTCGCCGAAACGATAATAAATTAAAAGCAAGACAAAATAAACAATAATAACTTCTTCAGCTAATTGAAAATTAACTAGGTGATGAGTTATTCGGATGTTTGTCATCGAAGATGATATTTGTTTAAAAACATCCGGAATATTGTGTCTGTTTAAAAGTAATCCGATATTTAACGCTATTTTAATATATATAGTTTTTTATTTAGGTTTCTGTTGAATATTTCTAGATTTCATTTCTTTCGCTATGAAAATAAGACCAGTCACATCTAGATTTATCACTAATGCTATTTATAAAATATATGTGACAGTTTGTGAATATATTAGCAATATGAACTTTTTATTTTTTCTTAAATTCAGTAAGAAAATTTTCATTATTTATGAGGTAATAATTCTTTAAAATATGCAAATATATATATAAAATATTTATAAATATAAAAATATATTTTTTTATATTCATTCAAAAACATATTTGCAATTCAATGAATTTTAAAAATTAATTAAACCAATAAACGCGTAATACATTTAAATCTGATTATTACGTAAAATTAAATTTAACCAATGATACTGCGAGAAGTTGAATACGATATTTGACATAAAACAATTAACCAATAATATGGCAGATTTCAAATTTACACAAAAATAAAAACCAATACGCACGTTTTAACATATATATAACCAACATTGTTAAATTCTTAAAAATATTTAACAAAGTATGTTTACAGCAATTTTTTTTATCTTATATAAAAGTAAAAATATTTTTTTAGTTATTAAAATTATTAACAATATTAGGATCTACGTTATAATTATATTTAATAATTTTTTTAAATTTTTCTTAATATATTTAAACTGATACATCAATTAAATTAATGGATAATTATTGGAAAATATATTATTACATTAATTTATGAAAAAAAAAAATTGTTTTTTAATCGCATCAGAATTTAATATATTTTTTATAATTAACTTCGTTTAATAAAAAAAAGCTTGTTTTTTATTTATAAAAAATATTTTGTTACTGTTATTAAAAAAATAATAAAAAAAAATAAGTTTTGAAATTTTGTTTCCTGTTTTAATTACTTGTTTTCTTACCCGTATTATTTTTTAATTAATTCTTTTAATGGATTTAATTACAGTTAATAAAAATGCTTTAAACTAATTTAAATGTTTTTAAAACACATTGGTAAACTGTATCACATAACACACCGCAAATTCGATTGTTTCAAAATCATGTTATTCTAATCAAATCAATTGACCGGTCATTCAATGAGCTCGACTAAGCAATAAAATTTAATTATATATCAAAATAAATGCATACAGTTAGCATGTCGATGCAAAAACTCCATCTAAAATATTACTTAAAAATGGGAACGGTTTGAAAAAATATATATATTTATTTATTTAAATAAGCAACATGCGATTATTTTAAAAATAAAAATGTTAAAAAAACAGTCCGGTTAACATTTTTATTAATTTCTAACCTTCTATGACTATTAAGGAGAATTTTTTTTTTTTTTTTTTGCTTTTTCTTCTTTCGCTCATTGAATTTTTTCTTATCAACATCTATTCTTTTCGATTAAACGTTGAATGGCTTTAGACTGGTTTAACCGTTCTAAATCTCAGATATGGACCTGGTAAAGGATGAAAAGTGTTCGTCCTAGTCCATACCAAACCCTGACTGCCATCACAAAGCGAACGTGCACTGCTCTGTTATTAAATCGTTCTCGGTTCGGGTTACAGCGGCCTCCAGTCATTACCAGCTCAGGTTACAACTTCGTAATCAGTCGTGCTGCAGACGTACGTCTCCGGTTACACGGCTAGGCCTTTTTCTCCTCCTCTCTTCAATGCTTTCCCCCTAGTTATTTTCTCTACTTCCAACCTGTCGATGGTCTAGTACAAATTGTGCCACCATCTCTCTCTCTCTCTCTCTCTCTTTCCAACCGTTCTCGTTTTCTGCACTTTCGAAAAATTCTTTTGCAAGTAGCTGCATTCTTACAAGGGAAAATGGATCGAATTACTTCGTGACCCTTTAGAAAAGCAAGTAAAAAATAAAAATAATAATAATAATAATAATAATAAATTGAAAAACATATATATTAAATATAATAAGCAAAAAATAGTTTAAAAGTTTAAATTAAAATAGTTACGCAATTAGACTTAAAAACGATTCCTATTGGTTATTTTTTTAAATTGCCTAATATGACGAAATTCTAATTTTGTCTTCGCCTGATGTCAGCGACCAATGATGAAAGAAGGAAACTGAAAATTAAAATCCTCGCTCTCGATTGGTAATTTCAAACTTGATTGGGCGCGGTTAATTATTACCAGAACCAACTAGAGACGATAGCTTATGTATTTTAATATTTTTTTTTCTGTTCACAAATTGGTCAATTATTGATCACGTGATTAGAAACACTAAACTTCGTCAATTCGAACGGACTAATCGGAAGAGGTGGATTTAAAATCATGATTGTTCTTTAGAAACATGAATAAATAATTTTTTTTTTTTTGCTTTAATAAAATCATTCGGAAACAATTATTCCGCTGACGTCATTAAAAGTTTCGAAAAAAGTTTTTATTAGAATGGACGCAACGAAAGATAATCGTAATTATAGTGATTCAGAAGCAAAAATAAAATAAGCAAACGAAAAGAAAACGCTTCGGAATATTTACTATTCGTATGAATAATGGAAAATCTCTGCGAGTATTATCCACGCGGATAATAATGTATACAAGGACCAATAATTTACCGTTCACCATTTACCAACTAAAATTGGTTCGTTATATCAACTACAGGAGTCAGGTTGTTATATCCCCGAGGACGGAACGCCTGTTAGACCACAGATTATTCGCTTTCAAAAGCCTCCTACTCTACCTGGACATTTAATAATGATGGAGAAAGAACATAATATGTTGTCCCTCAGTGATGAATTAGTTATTTTACTACTCTATCATGTGCCCCGTGTGAGCCAAATATTTGCCCCCAAAGGGGCTTGTTATCGGATGAATGATTAATGTCTATTAAATTTTACTGTCTATAAAAATTAACTACCATATGCCGTTTTTGTGAGGATCTCTCTCTATCTAAGTTCCAAAAAACTAGCCTATTTTCTACATAAAAGATCTTTGTTTCTTGATCATCAGAAGGAACGTTTATTAACAATTTTTTTTTTTTCCTTCCTATTTATAATAAGATTTACTCTTATCAATTGAGATATCAATAAAGATATGTTGTAATTATCTCAATGACTTGAACCGGAGGAGATTTTTGTTTATGTGTTCTAATAAACAAAGTAGATGATGTTAACAGTCTAATATTGTAATTACCAACATCAATTAATTATATTTTTTATGTTTTACAGTAAAATTTGTTTTATTTTGAAATATAATTTACTCATTAAATTTGAATGACGCGTTTCATTATTTTAACTGGTTATTGTTATTAATCTTACTGATTATTGTTATTATTGATAATTAAAAATGATTAACATCCATGTAAAACGCATTAAAATATTGGATAAGATTTTTTTTTATAAATAAAACTTCTGTCTTGTTGGTGATACTTACAAGTTAGACAGATTTAAAAAATGCAATCACAAACAGAGTGTATTTCTTAAAATTTTTTACCAGAAGATAAAATTACAGATCTATTATCAAAATTCTAAACTGTTCTTAAAATTATACTAGGAATAATATTTTCATTAATTATATTTTATGAAAAATAATTGATATTTTTAACAATGAGAAAGTGTTTGAAAGATATTAAGAAGGAAAAGAAGTTGGTAATTATCAAAAATAAAAGAAATAAAGCTGCAGTTTGATGCACCAGTAAGTTATAGCTGTATTTTGATGAACCATAAAATAGTTTATTCTCATAAAAAATATAAAAGTAATGTTTTCATTTAATAATATTTATGAAAATAAAATTTTTTAACATGAATATGGAAGTCTTAAAAGAATGCATGTATAATAAAGAATTTTTTTCAGTAACTTTATATTTTTTTGTCAACAGTATTAGAAAATAAAGTATTTTACGGTATCAATTGGAACATTATTGTATTGACAGTATCTTAAATTTATTTTCATATAAAATTAATTATATAATAATCAATATATCTTTACTGAATGCAGCCTTCTCTTAAAAACTATTAACAAGAAGAAAATATTATATTTTTATCATTTTTCACTTGAACTACTATTTAAAAATCTAAAAAATTAATTGAATAATAATAATACTTACAATTAATGCTTGTTTAAAAATTAATGAGAAATATTTTTACATAGAAATTCCAGTAATTAATAAGTAAAGTCATCTGCTATAATTCTGTATTAAATTTTTATATGAACTGATCTAAAAAAGATGCTTAAAAATTCTCATTAAACATCATATTACATTCATAACTTCGGTTTGTTGGCCTTAATAAATAAATTTTAAAATCTTTAGCAAAGTTTTAAGTTGTTTTAACTCGATGTAACATTCTTAATGCGGAAAGAAAATTGACAAAGATATATCAAATTTGATAAATAATTAATACAAAAAAACAGAGAAAACAAGGCTGTGATGTAAGTTTATAAAAAAAAACTCTATTGACTTTCATTTATATTTCTAAAATTCTATAAATAATACCACTAAGATACTTTAAAAAAAGAATCAATAGAATAGTTTAATACTAGAACACTCATACACAATAATAAAAAAAAAATCTTTACACTGCCTAAACAACAAGAATAAGATTGCAGTTCATCAAAATGATTATCTACTGAAAACTTCTCAAGTTTTCGAGAAAATAGATTGTAAAATTAAAAGAAAAACTTGGAAAACTTAAATTTACAGTTATTATAAAAGAAGAAAGTGTTATTTAAGAAAATTACTGATCGATTGAATTATGATTGTTAAAACAATGCTGAGTAATGACAAACGATTCGACTGACATCATGACAGTAATGATGTGAATAGTGATTAAGAACTTTTGACAACTCACTCACTTCATTAATCATGACAAAAGGCAATTAGTTGAAACCCAAGTTTATAGGGGAAGAAAATTATAATTTGCTTGCCAATGATAGATGAAAGATTATCCAATGTGAAGCAAATGATCAAAGAAAACTTGGAAAAGACTTTTTCTAAATTATGGGTTTAGAAATTAATATTTGTATTTAAGAGGAAAAAAATTAAAGAATTATCTTGATTTGGTGGTTGTTATTAGTATGAAATTAATAATTTTAAAATGTGGGTTATAATAAATATATTCTCAGATTACTGTTTATTGTTTTATGAGATTGAGATGAGCGTTTTTTTTTAAATTAATGCTTTATATTTGGATATTTTTAATGAAATTAAATAACAATAGGATATCGGAGCTAATCAAAACAAAATAGTTATGAACTATATGATTTTTTATGGTTTATCTAATGATTTTGTTTTTTAATAATGAATCGGATGTCAAAGTCCGATAATTTTGATTGCCTTATTACTACAACATTATTAACAGAGGCCTCAAGGCACAGAAGAACCAATTAAAAAAAAAAAGTTCTTATATTGCATGCTCTTTTATATAAGTTGAGTTAACAAAACAACATTAATCAAACTCTCCAACGTTTGTTGGATAAATTTGCATTTCACGTAAAATCTTGAAATACATAAATTGTTTAAAAAAAAAAAAATCCTATTTTCAACGTCAGTTTATAAGCATGTACAGAAAGGGCAAATTAAATTGCAGTGGGTATAACAAAAAATAGATAACGATGTTTAATTAAGAGAAACAATAATGAGTTCCTTGAGATCTAAAAACAGAATAGAAAAACCTACTGACCTTAGGGATTTGCTTTTTTAGTGCCATGGGCGTATGTTTGCTTGGTTTTTTTTTTTTTTTAATCTCACAAACACGTGGAGATTCATCTTTCTACTGATGAGGAATTGTAGTATCTTCGAAATAATAAAAAAACAAAATCTCACTAATCAAACATTTTCTTTTTCACTATAAATAAATTTTTACAAAATCATACGATTAATATTTTGTTTATTCTTCAAAAATAGTACAAAATTTATTCTTCTATCACTAAAATTCGGAACAAATTAAGAAAAAAATTCTCCGTATAATTAAGGAAAATCCTTGAAGTCAACGGTGTAGAACAATTAAAAACTTAAGAAGTTGTACAATTAGGAAAGTGTATAATAATTATCAAACAAGGGCTATTATGTTTCATTATTAACTTTTTCGAACTTTTTAAAATAGCTTAAAAACTATTTATAAAGTAAAATTACTAGGAGTTTCTTGTTAATCGGCGATTGTTAAATTAATTAACATACACAATATCCTAACTCTATAATTTTTGTTTTGTTTATAAGGTAAAAATAAAAAAAAGATCAAATTTTTAGTGTAGGAAATTGAAACTTCTTGGAAAAAGAAGAAAAAAAAAACAAAAAGGATTTTGTGTCATCAAGATAGCTATAAAAACAGCAGTTTTATAACAGTTTCCAATTATAATTCATAAAATGCCCATTAATTTTATAAATAACTCGATAATGGATAGCATATTGTCAAACATTAAAATTGTCTACCTATGGTATTTCCTGTAATCTCTATGCACTTGTAATATGACACTAGCAATTGTTTATCTGCATGATATAAATGGAGAAAGACTAACACATTAAACGGTGCAAGTGGCGACACCACATACCAACCAGTCGGCCATTACTGTGTGTTTATGTAATAAGTGTTGTTTGTTTACATCCCAGTCAAGGATGAGTGTTTTAAGTGGTATGTGGAAATGCTATACAAAACAAACTTTTTACATCGGTTACAGTAAAAATATATATATATTATATTAATAATACTGTACATAACACAATTTTTAAATATATATATTTTTAGAATTCATTTTAATAAAGTACATCCATAAGAAAATGTATAATATATAAACAATTATTTTTTTGAATGATATTATATACAGTGTCAATATGCCAAAAAAATATAAATTTATGCTGTGTTTTTTTTGTTAGAAGTAATATATTTTTGGTACATTTTTTGAGATTTTCTCAAGCAGAAGCTAAAAAATACAATAAAAATTACATATACTGTATTGTATACAAACATGTGCATTGTTTTTTTTTTTAGTTACTATTCAAAAAAATTCATTTGAAAATTGCACAGCAAACATGTTTTTATTTTATTTCTGAAAATAATTTAAAAGAAAGAAGTATTGAATCAATAAGCTAGTGCTAAAGTTACAGAATTTTTCTACTTTGTGCTGAAATTGCACTTCTCTAAAACGAGCATGCGACCTTTATAACATATTAATAAATTTATATGGCTCTATAATAATAAATACAGGTAGTTTGCTTAGTGTCTTTTATAACGACATTGATATTTAAAGATTGAATCATTAGGCCATTCCCATAAAGGAAAATTTATGAATAGCGTTCCAGAATACGTTTTAATTCCAAATTTAATAAATCAAGTAAATACAGGATTATTTGAATATATATTTACGGATATATCGTTATTTAGGGTGTTTATAACGATTATTAGTTAAAATAAAATTTTATTGATAGAATAAATTTATAAATATATCTATGACGATTTTGAAAATATTATTTTTCTATTTATATATCATCATCATCTTTTGTAAAATAATACTAAGGTATATTATGTAATGTTGATTTTTTTGATGTGTTTATATGCATAATAACGAAACATCTTAGGGAAATCTATATATGTGTTTTTAAAATTATCTGTAATATAATATTTTTATCCAAAATCTGATATAATTTTCTGTTTTTCTGATATCTCTTACCGATTATTTTAATTTATTCACATAAATTTTAGTTAATATATTTATTTTTAATGGTCCGAATATTTCTATGTCGCCTATATATAGATACTTAATCATGTTTAATTTGTAATTTAATTTTTTTTTTTGTTGTCAAAACTTCCTTAAAATCGTTTTTTATCGAGTTATACGAAGAAAATGTTAATTATTATTTATGTAAATATTTCACAAAAATATTTAATTTTAATGAAATATTTATTTTCCTAATCATTTACATCCTGAAGACTTCTTCAGAAAAAAGAAAATACTTATAATTTTTCCAGTTAAAATGGATAAATTCTTGTCATTCTACCATCGAAAATGATGATACTGAAGGGATTAAAAGTGAAAAAATCATCAAATACCAACCACATATATTCCATCATATGAAGAATAGTATCTTGTTCATAAGACTAGATGTTCATGAGGGAATTTTTGAATTGACACCACTACGTACGAGTTCCTGCTGTTTGTAAGTGCTGGAGACTCGTGTGATCGAACGTCGGTGTACAAGTCGAATATAATAATCCAGACGTGTACATGTTTGGTTCAGCTTTAACCATTGTCATAACAGGCATTCCCGTTTCGTCTAAAGTACTCTTCTGACCGTATGTTAATGCTGTTAAATCGTCATTGTAATGACTACACATGGTGGGAGATGTTCTCTGAGGTGGTTGAGGTGTTCCCGGGCAAAGTTGAGGTGGACTTGGTCTTGAACCCAAAATAGGATCGCTGCAACAAATCGAGCGATATTAATTGCATATTTAAAAGGAAAAAAAATCAAAAATTTTATATTTTATCATGAGCGAAATATTTTTTTTTGTATTAAAACTCGAAAATTTTTAATGATAAAATTCAAAAATTTCCATTCATACATTAATCATTGAGATTTATATTAATTTGTATTAAATAAAAAATAAATATTATAAAAATAAATTAAAATTATTTAATTTTAAAATAATTTATTAATTTTTTTACTATGCTTTATTTATATTTTTATATTATTTTAGAAATCCAAATTTTTCATTTTATTCTAATTTTAATTTAATTAAATCAAATGAATTAAACAACAACAACAACAACAACAATTTAAACAGCTTTATGAAATTTATTCCGGAAAAAAACAATTAAAATTATGTTTTTCTGATGGAAATTTATGTATAATACACAACATTAATAATAATAAATATAAAAATATATATATATATTTAATTTTATGTAAAACAGAGAAATAAATATAGATTATGTTTAATTAGGATTAATCCAAATCAATATATTCTTATTAATTACGTAAAAACTATTAGAAAGAATACTTTAATGCAGGTTTGTTAAACTGCAAACTGGACTATCCTGTATACCGATTTATAAAACTATAAAAATTTTTTTGGAAGATTTGTAAAAAAAATAAACGATTCGAATATCTCAATCTACAGTGCAAAAATTAAATCGATTCGTAACTTAACAATATATCGGACTGTACAAGTGTATATACTATACTGTATAAGTATAAAAGCAGTACGAGTCTTGAGTACAAATTCCAATTACAATAGATAGCATTCGGTTATTGTCAATTGTCCAAACAAGCGTATCGTTTTACATTATCCAAATAATTCATTGACCGCTCGGTTGGATAAAATCTACATTAATTAATTTTAAATAAAAATCTAAAAATAAAAAACTGTTTTCGCAAATTAAAAAAAAAAATATATATATATAATATTTTGTTTCTTACAGCACGTAACAATTGGATATATTTTTGTGTTTATATAACTGAAGTTTTTGTTTAGTTTGCATAAATATAGAGTAACAGTACCTTGTGTGTTTAAAATAAAAGATCCAAAAATAATAAATAAATTTATACACTTTTGTCACAAGTAAAAGTTAATACGCCAGAAACGAGAGAATAATTACAATACTTGAATTCGTTACTCTTGCAAAATTTTTAACAGCATCCTAATGATGACTTCAGGTATCTTTACCTATACTTCCATCAAAATTCGAAAAAAAACTTTAAAAATTAGAGTAAAATTAACGATTCGATTATTCTATATCATGATTAATAATACACTAAACATTCCTTAAATGATATTAAATGATTATCAATGTTGTTATTAGTTTTCTTATTATAAATGAATCCTAATTTAAAGTATAAACGGTGAAAACGATTAATTATCTTCCAAATTAAAAACAGAAGCATAAAATTCCATGGAGATTAAAAATTAAAATTAATGATTCTTTTTAATAAGTCTTCTAGACATTCTAGAGAAAGGAAAAGAAAAATGTAATGTCTGCCATTTATTAATTTAAACTTAAAAGAATATAATATTGAAGCTTTCCTTTTCGTATCTTTTTTTATATAACAATAAATTGATATTTTTTTCTAAATTATAAAATAATCCACCTCATCAATTCATTATTTTAAAAAGAAGTTTATAATTTTCAAATGTCAAAAAAATCTACACACATAAAAAGTAATATAATGGATGAACGTTATTCAATTCATTAATGTCATATATTATAATTTTTAATATATTTAATTATGAAAAAATCTTCTGATGATGAAAGTCTGAAGTGAATTTAATTTAATATTAAATTATTATTAACAGTTATTTGTCTAATGTTTAGATAAATTTAATGGATAATTAAAGCAACAGAGTTTAAAATGATAATTTTAAGAAACTATATTGATTTTTAAGGTCAACTATTAAGAAATTTTTAAAATGCGTGAGATATATTTCTCATAAATAAAATTATAAACAAGAAAAATTATACTGTAATATATATTAAATGCTTTTTCGTTTAATAATTCGTACTTTCCAAGAAAAACAATTGGAAAGAGTATTAATGGAAAACTAGCTTTTAATTTAGTTATTTAGTTTATTTTTTGATGTTTAGAGATTCACTAAGGAGAAATAACTGTTAGTGTATCAATGGCACTAGCCAAATTTCGCCTGTGGTCTGCCTTTCCGTTTAGCTACAACTAACAAGAGTAAAAAATAAACAGACAAAACTGCTTTTATAAGTTAGTTTTTATGAAATATAACAAGCCTGTAAATCATATTTAAAAAAAAAAAACTGTTCGGAAGAAACAGCTATACAATCTTGTTTTAAAACATAAGTCGACACGAGTGTTTTTCATTTAAAGTTTCTCATTTAAACCGAATAGGCTTGCTAATAATAAACGGGATCAATGTTTGCAATTAATTAATTTCGTCTAAATTAATAAATCAATTAATAACTGGATATCTTATGATGATAAAATTTTATCAACATTAAATTATCGTCCTTCGATCAAACCATGGCTAATGAGAAAAATTTTTAAAGAAATTATTCTATTGAATAAAAATATGATAGAAATATTTCTTCAAATAACGTTCTTTTGTGCTTTTTATAGACATATGATTAATGTATGGAGTCACCAATGATTTTCTCCAGTATCTAGTATAACAATTTTCGGTTTAAATTTTACATGTTTTAACCTATAAAAATAAGCCTATATTTTGTTTTATATTTCAAAATAAAATATTAATAATTTTTTTTGTTTTCTGTTTTCAGAAAAATGGTCTGAAATTAGGCCTAACGTTTGTGATGATGTCGGCGACTTAAAATGTCGTGAACTGTGTTTCGAATTTAAAGACATCGCTTATTTTACAATATATATAAAAGAATTTCTTCATGCAAATTATATAATTTATAAAAAATTATAAAATAAGAATATTTTAAACAAATTTATGCAACACTTTAAAAAATTAATTACCAGAATAAATTATACTTTCCGTACTAAGCAGAACGACTCGTTTTCTCCTAGCGGTTAATATCATCAATAACTTAAAAATAATATGATTAATAATTAATCGATTTAAAGTATTTTTTTATATCTTCATTAGCGAATTGAAGTAAGCTTAATTAAATATACTCTAGCGATTATAAAAACAATGCTGATTGATTTTAAAATGAAAGCTCGACTAACTAGTGCGTGGATACTTCTCTAGAGTTTTTGGTACACAGTGCGGTCGGTATTCTACACGGAAACTAATGATCATTAGTGTCTTCTCGATACCGCATCGGCCTTACGATATGTTAATTCGCGCTGGTTTTCGATGTTAAAACACTATTAAGCTGGTATCTGTATTACTTATTGGAATAAAAATTTACCACTAATTTTAGTATTTAAACTAGAAAAATAGCATGGGTTAGGCGTTTCACTTTATTATGAAGTTAAAATTCTCAGAAATTACATTAGCGCTCTTCTAACCGTTAGTTGCATTATATAGCTAACTTTTAACTGTTACTTAATTGAAAGAGTCTCTAAACAAGTAACAGTTAACAATAGTCTCCAACCTGTAAGGGGAAATATACGAGCATATGTTACTAATTAACTTTAGTGGTTGAAGAAAGTCGTGTAGGAACCCCAGAAGGAAATGGTCCCATTCATCTTGCCCTTCTCTGGTGGAGGTGGGACATTTCACGGAGTTGGAACGCCTGGTATTTTCTTTTTAGGGGAAGAAAAGCTTTTCTATACGACCACGTGCACTATTGAGCAGAGCACGTGGAATCCGATGTAATTACAACGATTTTATTGATATTTCTTTATTCTAAGAATGTTGTTTAATTGTAGACAAACGTAAGTACCGAATAAATTCTTTCCGACTTATCTCCCGATTTTGAATACAAATATACAAGTATCGTTGATGGAATTGTTTTAAAGTTAAGCTTTTGATACAGGCCTATTGATAGAAAATGTCATGTTTTTTTTTCCTCCCCTCTCGGCGTTGAAAAACTCTCTTAAGAATCATCGTGTGTGGCAAATCACTTAAATGGTGCCTTATAAATCTATTTTGCATAAAATTTTTGCAATAATACGTGGTTAATAAAGATATTTTTATAGAAGAGATTATTTTAACGCGCGTTTGATTATCTATTCGATTGACTTTTTAGCTGTTATGATCTACTATGTTTGTAACTTCCGCATCTATATACCACGAATTACCAAAAGACCTTGAGTAGTTAAGTCTGTAATATATATCATTTTTTAGACTTAATATCATTGCAAACAAATCATTCTTAATGGCGTCCTAATATCCATTTTCATAAGAAATTTTTTCCTTTTTGGCCAACAATACTGTACACTAGTAACAAATGCACTGAGCGGTACAAGCGGAGAAGAAAGTCGTGGTAGAGATAAACCAAGTGTTCTGTGCGCATGCCCAGTTGGATGATAAGAGTACCACATCCGTCTGGGCCATTTGTGTTGTGTCAGAAACGTCAATGTCTCTTGGACTCCTGCCAAAGCCTACCTTCGAAAATTTTTAAGTTCTATGCATTATCTAGTCTTGCTAAAGCATAAATCAACAATAAAATGTCAAAATAAATGTATAAACAGTCAAGAATCAGACGAATTTGTACTTAAACGAATGACTATCTTTGGCTTTAATTATGTGAATCAGACGACACATGTTGAGTTCGTTGGGCCACTCATTTCAGCTGGGTGCTCTTACACATGAAGGAACCTTACCTTTACATCTTTAGCCATGCGTGTAATATGAAGTGACGGTGATCTAGACAGACAAACTCCCGATACTCGTGACTAGCACGTGGGAAGCGACAAGAGGCTTGCAATTGTAAGATTTTTTAGTGTGGATAATGCTGACCTTTCTCTCATCACCGGTAATTATGGGCAAAAATGATGTAACTGTTGGCTAGCCTGACTGCGATACTTGCTGCTATAAATCACGACTGTTTACATGATAAATCATTGTAAAACACTCTACATAAAATATATGTTGTTTTTTAATAATAAAAAAACTGAAAACTTTACATACATAACAGTTTAGTTTGCACAGACACATATATTATTAATAGAAATTAAAAATATAGCTTTTAATATGAATAAAAGTAGTACTGCAGTTTCTTGTTCGATATATTTACTATTTTGTACAGAATAAATCACAAAAATCCAATAAATATACTCAAACAAATCTAAATGTCAAACGAAAGACTGGGCTCATTTTCCTTGAAAATTTTCCTAATTATTATAAAACATGGCTCAGTTTATGAGTTAACTTAGACCTGTGATATTTTAGAAGTATAAGACGACTAATTTCTTAGATTATAATGCTGTAGCTATTATATCTGTAAAGCCACGTTAACTCAAACTTTAGATTTGAACCGAGTAGACTTATTTAACGAAAAAATCTATTCTAACAGCTCTCTTTACCACTAATCAATTAATCTAATGAATTTTTGTCGTTTTAGGCCCGTTATCTTCGTGAAATCATCCAGTTGGTTCGATAAAAATATATAAAAAAATTTTATACACTCTTTATAAATTATAATAGATGTCTAACTTACTAAAATGATCATTAATAGTCTGTAGTTAACAGTATTAAAAGATAACATAAAACAAGTCTAAGTGGATCTTTATATTTTAACATTTATTTGTAATTTTATCCGATCTTTTTTTATATTTATAGAATAAATCGTCGAAATAGTTTATATTTTAAAAAATAAAATTTATAAATAACATATAAAATAAAGATATTAGTCATTTTTTAAAGATTATAAATTTAATATCACTCTGTTTTGTGATTTTTTTAAATAATGATTGATGCTTAATTAAATATATTTCGTAACTATAATCAGTATAGGTTTATATTTAGTAATTTTATAAAATACAAAGAGATTTAATCAGTTATTGTTTATGTTATAAAAGCTTAATACTGCGATTAAAGAAAATTTTATTATAGGCTTGGATTTAATGTAAATAGAAACCTATATCTCATCTTTGTTAAATTCTCTTAACTGTTATACTCTTAATTCGGAATTAAACTATATTTATATAGAAAGATTTTCCTATTTAGCATAACAACAGATTGAAAATTTGCATTTGTTATTTTGAATTTATTTTCTAAGTCTATTCCTGAAGCACTGAATGAAACACTTCAAAGATATCGTTCCTAGTGAATAAAATCTCATCAAATTCAATAATAATATAACATTTTAGCTATAATCAAATAACATTATGTCATGTTAACGATATTTTAGCCGTTAAGTGGTAGAAAATGAACGATCATACCTTCTGTGATGAGGAGTTCTGTCCCTCTGTCTTCTGTTTTTAAACCAGTTGCTAACTTGTGTCAAAGTCAATCCAGTTTTCGAAGCCAAATTTCGTTTCTCATCAGGAGTTGGATAACGATTCTGTTTATAGCATTCTTTAAGAGCAATTCTAGATTTTTCTTTAAAACAGTACACAGTTTCTTCGCCATCCCATATAGTTTTAGGCAAAGGATACTTACGCCTCAGCCTGTATTTATCAACAGCGCCCAGTGATCTGCCACGTATTTTTTCGGCTTCCCTATAATGCGCTTTATACCACATTTGCTGTAGTTCTGTATGATACTGCGGTTCGAAATTATGACTCTCCAATATGGCATACAGTTCTTTATAATTTCCACGATGGAAAGCTACAGCAGCTTGAGCTCTTAGTACCGATTGATTTCCCCTTAAATGTTCGCTGGGTGGTAGAGACCATAAAAATCTTGCCAACCTATCTATATTACCGGCTTGTTGAAGTGCTTCACATACGCAGGCCACCTGTTCCGGCGAGAAAGTCAAATTCTTTCCAGATAATAAATCGGTCATTTTCTGAATGTTTCCTGTTTCTGTAGAGATAGAATAATTAGTAGATTCGCTCGAACCTTTTACAATGTTACTTCCTGTCTGGTGGGCCATCGTACTAGAGCATATTCTGTCATAGCAAACACATCACTAAACAGCAGTACTCTCCGCCCAGTTATACAGTATTAGTGCTTTCCTATTGGTCGAGTGCTTTTAGCCACGCCTGTCAAGTGCTATCTCCATTTTACTGTTGTATTTATCATTATTTAACACTACGATTAAGAACTTCCATTCTTACCAAGATATTATTTTTAATTAAAAAAAAATTGATGAAAAAATATGCGAAAACAGCATTCCAAATACTAATGAAAGAGTTAATTATTTATTAAAATCCCAAATAAATCTTTCATTAAAAAAAAATAAATAAATTTAAACTATCTACGTTTACTTAAAAAAATTAAATAAAAAAATTTATTACTTGCGTTTACTTTTTGAAAAAAAGCAGATCTATTTCGATTGTTGAATGTCAGTTTCTGCGTTTTATCGAAATTGATTTGTTTTTTTTTTTATTAGCCAAAGAAATGACAACTTGCTCGTAATTTACTTATAAATTTCGGTTTTAAAAATGTAAAATATACATAAAATATTTTGCAATTTTTAACTGTCTTTTTTATATATATATATATATCTGAACGTTAAAAGTTAGAGAATCAATTCAATATTAATATTTAGACTTATTGAAACTGTGAGATATTGTCAAAATCAATTCGAGAAATTAAATTCTGCATAATTCATATGTTCGGCATAAATTAATAGATACGAGTTACTACATGTACATTATATCAGCATATACAAGTAATTCTATTAAGTTATGAATAAAAATTAAATTACATTACAGTTATATCATTTATAAATGAATGAAATTTAATTATTATTGTTTTTTTAAGTTTTTATCGAATTACTAAATTTAATAAATAAATGCAAAAAAAATGATGATGATAAATTTTATAAAAATAATTCTATCCATCCAGATCCTTTATAAGATAATTCTGTTCACTTTTACAAACAAAAATCTTGTTTGTTTTGCTATTTTGATAGAAAAACAGCAATAGAACCAAGTTGTGACACGGGATAAGATTAACACTTAAAAAGTATGATTAATAATATTATGAAATAAACCATTTTTGGTGTGGTATTGTGTTTCAGTTTGTTTATGGATTTTCAGCAAAGTTAATATGATCCCGGAAAATATCTATAATCTGTATTTGTTTATTATTGAATATCTATGATTTAATAAATTTTATTATTATTATTATTATTATTGTTATTTCCACAATTGCGATGTTGAGCACACAATATGATGAGGTTGAGCAATGCCGATGCACTTTTAAGCGCGCAAAAACTGCATTTAAATGTTAACTAATTTAAAATTAACTAATTTAAAAATTAACTAATTAAGAAAAAATATCTAATTAACTTAAAAAATTAACAGATTTAAAAAAAACTAAATTAGTTTAAAAATTAATTATATTAAAAATTTCGATAAAAATGCAAGTAATCTATTGACGATTGATGCTGACAAATTTACATTTTTTTTTTTTTTTATTATGAATTTATCAGATATCGCGTAAAATACGACAAATTTTATTTTATTTTTTTTTCAGAAAAAAAAATAATAATAAAAATATAAAATTTATCGATTAAAATAAATCTAATAATTGTTAATCGTAATAGGAAATTCGTGTAGCGATGTTAAATCGATTTTCATCAATCGTATAGATTATTTTTTTTTCCGAGATCTGTTTAGTTCGTTTTATTTATTTATTTATTTTTCGAAGTCGTACAGTAATAAGGATTTATCATCAGTTATATTGTTCGTATATTGCCAAAAACTTGTGACGTAAATAAATTATCTCCCAGCAAACAGATAGGAAGTTATCACATGAATGAAAGCTGCTTTAGCGAAACATGGACGACCAAATAAAAGATCGGATGACTCCGGATGATGGATTATTAATCTGTGTGAGTGGTATCCATCAGGAATATTTCTATTATAAACGCTTTCAAGAATATTCTTCTTTTTTTTTTATAAACGTTTTCAATCTTATATAAGACGGATAGAGAAAGGAAAAAAAATAATAAAAGGCCTACTATTTTGTTATCCATTAGATATTAGATAGTACTTAATGGATTCCATTATGCCAAATAAACTTGTCTTATTATTTACTCATAACTCACTTTTTTTTAAGCATAACCTAAATAAAACTTATAAGGTACGAGAGTTGTATTCGCCGTCTTTTTTTAATTTAAAAAAAAAAAATATATTTATTCATCGAAAATAATTTATTTTTATTATTATGTAAACACATTGTTTTATCGTGTTTACTTCGTTTCAATAAAAGAAAAGATAAATTCTTCTATTATATATATTATAAATTTATGCTACAGTTTTTAAATTATAATAAATAAATTAAATAATAAATATTTTTTGACTCTTAAATGAAGAGAATGCAAAGTGCATCTCTGTGATCGCATCCGTTAAGCATATGGTTGTGACCTTTGTTAGGTTTGCAACATTATTTTTTATCCACTTTTATATAAATTATATGTAGCCATGGCCAAATTAATATACTTTGTCAATCTCGAAATGTTCATTTAAAAAGAAATAATAGCAAAAAAAAAAAATAAATAATAATAATAATAATAATAATCTATCTTTAGTGATATGATGGATGCGGGAGAGGCTGCCTAATCTGTCCTCTTAATCCTGACTCTATTGTAGTGGCATAATTATACCTTATAATTAAAAATAAATCATATAAAATTTTTCTTAATAAAAATCACCATAAATAAAACTCTATATTGATTAGAAAAGAAGCATCTATATTGTTACCTTATAAGAACAGTAGATACCCAAGTAAATATTTGGCGTAATTATAAACATATTTATAATTTATTAATCTGCATTGTAGAATTTTATTAATGTAGGAATTATTTAACATCTGTTTACATAATATATTTCATATAATCTAAGTAATTCTTGCCGACGATATGTATCATCTTTATGGAACTGAGGTCAGTCACGTTTAGATTTCTCTTTCTTAAACACAATACGGAATTCCATCCCGAATTTAGTGGATATCATCTAAAATATATAACCACTATTTATAATTCTTATAACAAAAGAAATGTTTATAACAAACATAGATATTTAATAAATCTATGGACAAAAAAATAATAACGGTAATAAAATTCTACTTCGAATCGAGTAAGAAAGATCAATAATTTAATAATCTTTTATAAATTAAGATATAAAACAATCGATAAATCGATAATCGCTTTTATAAGAAACGACAATACCTTCCCTTTTTTTGGCATTCGATGTTAAAACTCATAAAAATAAATTTTAAGAATAATTTATAGTTATATATATTTTATTTAAAAACATAAATTATTAAATTTCTTTTTTTTTTAAGTTAAAAAGTATTTTTAATCAATAAACTTGTATTGAACTATATAATATTGTAATTTACTGATTGGGATATAAAATAAATATTAAATAGGTTATGTAAAGAGTTTCATTCAGATCAAAAAGAATTATTTAAAAATTCATAAAGTAGACCAAATTTTATATATATAAGCAGTCAGATATTCAAATATTTCGTTATTATTTCTGTTTATTGAAGATTAATATATATTTTCAATAAAAAATATCAGATTAAAGAAGAATAAGAAAATAATTTATTAGAAGGGATAAAAACTAAATATATATATATGGAGATCTTTCATGTAAAATCTATATATGATAGATTTCTGATTTTCACAGAATCAAAAAAAAATACTAATAAAATAAATAGAATTAAAAAAATCAACAAATGTATGTAAAAATAATTTAGTAATAAAAATATCATCGATTCAAGAATTAAAAAATTATCAGAATATTAGAAAATATCTGACGAAAATTTTATAAAAAGCTGGAAGAGGAAAGGAAAAAAAAAAAAAAAAATACGTCTTACCAAAATACGTAAATCTACGAAAAATGGATAAAAAAGCGATAATATACCAAAAGAATTTTTTTAAATATATAATTCGATATATTAAAAAAATATGAAATTAAATAAAATTGAAGATTAAACAGCGGGATAGAGAGCGCATCATCTATTTACTTCGATGAGAAAAAAAAAATTGAGTTCATAACATCATTTAAAATGAATTTATTAAGAAAATAAGAAGAGAAATTTATGTTATCTACTAGTAGAATGTAATATAAAACAAATATAAGAAAAATTGAGAAGCGACTAGAGCTTAGAACAACTATAATACACTATAGCTAGTATATTAAGATAGATCGTAACAAATCGATTGGATTGAAGCAGAGCGCAATGGAAGAACGAATTGCTTCTACTGCTGCATTTTTATTCGTAAACAAAAACTAAACAAGAAAAAATCGTTTCCTGAAGTTTTAATATTAACAAAACATCGTATTAATGAAATAAATAGAATTAAAAAAAGAAGCAAGTATCTGTAAATCAATTTAGTAAGGAAAACATCATCGATTCAAGAAAGAAACAGAACCATTTAAAAGAAAAATAGAACAGTAAGTTATTAATGTATATATGACATTAAGACATAGGCTACTTTGTTTCAGAGAAATTTAGTGAGGATTTATATCTAGAAATTTAATAATATATTATGATAAATAGTTTGGTATATGCTGGTAAAATGCTATTGTTTAAAGAAAATATTTTGTTGAACTTATTGCTTGTGCTCTACAGTAGAAGAATGTTAGCTCTTGTAGGCCTATAAGATCTGTATTTCAGGCCTATACCAATATATCCAAAATAATTAATTATAAAATTTAAAAAAAAACAATTTTAAAAGTTGACAGACTCGCGGTTATATAAAATTTAGTGTTTAACGACAGAGTTCTAATTACTTGCCGAAATGATCGATTTAGCCAATGATAATCGAAATATAAAATATGAAGATGGTGATCTTATATTTATTTATATTTTTTTGGTTCACTTAAATATGTAAGAAGCGAACTTATTACTTTTTATATTTGTTCCTCCTCCAATTATAAAGATAATCTATGTGGACTACGAAAATGATTTTCTCAAAAAATGGGGAAATTGCATAACACCAGGCTCATCAAGAAAAAGAGCACGAGGTCAGTAATCTCTTCGTTCTACAAATTGGATAGAAAAAAAGAGGGGGGAGGAATTTATAAAGAATTTAAATCGAGAAAGTAAATACAATGTAAAGGAGGAGATGAGAATGATAAGAACAGATAACGAAGCGAATTGTTTAGTTGGAGACAACTCCGAACACGCGATAGATAAAAAAAAACAACCATCTTTATTAATTTCTAAATGCTACGAATATTTTTATATTATTTTTATTGAATTCTCTTACAGATAAGAGAAAGAAAGAAAAAAAAAAAAAAACTACAATTTTAGATCAATTATAAGTCTATGTGGATATTCGCTTTAACTTTTCTAACTACTGACGGGCTCTCGATGTCTTAAAAAAATTATTTAACTACTTTTATAAATCAAATTAATTTCTAATAACTCATATTACTCTTAATCTGAATGATGGCTTTTAATCGAAATTAAAAAAGAAGTAAAATAAATTATATAATTTATTAAAAAAGAAAGAAAAAAGTTTAAACTGAAACACGATATCATAAAAATTTTTGTTAAATAATAATTATAATTCAAGAGGAAAAAATAATTTAAGTCGATAAATATTGATTAATTAACTCACCAAAGAATTATTATTATTATTATTATTTTACTAACAAAATAAAAGTAGAATACTTTTTTACATATTTTTTCCTCCATAAAGTAGAGCGAGTTATATAGAAAAACGCCAAGTAATTTTAAGAATTTTTAAGCTTAACGTAGTTTTATATCGTTCCAAAAAATCCCATTCGTTATAATTACATAAAATATTTTATTGTAAATTTCGTAAAGACCTTGACCTAGGTGAACATTGGAAAGTTAATTTGCTTGTCGTTAGCCTTAAGTATTGTGTCAGTCACAATAGTTGTTCTCTGATCTGACACCGTGGACTGTCATCTTCGCTTTCAATAAATCTGATCTTAGTTGAATTTGAGAATCGTCTTACAATGACGTCATCTCGCAGGACAATGATAAATTTCTTGCGAAATTTCCCACAATTGGAATGTGGTTCCAAGACTATCGATAATTTTTTGGTGCTAAATGAAACGACGAATCGAAATTTTTACGTCGTGTCGAGTGATTAAAATATTAAATTACTTCGTTTGCATTTTAAATGGAATCGAACTT
Organism: Androctonus mauritanicus; assembly: GCA_011317285.2. Classification (NCBI taxonomy): domain Eukaryota; kingdom Metazoa; phylum Arthropoda; class Arachnida; order Scorpiones; family Buthidae; genus Androctonus; species Androctonus mauritanicus. Next base: position 8,642 of record WUQG02285385.1, on the reverse strand, counting down.
ACGAGCCACGCAAACTTTTTGCAAATTAATTTATCGATTGGGTATAAAACATTATTTTTTTCGCCCTTTAAAAAGGACTTAATATGATAGACAGTTGCTGAACGTTGAACAAGACGTATAAGTATAAAGCATCATATATGGTTATTAAACGTGTTAAAAAAGTGCAAGTATAGCATAAATGGCACGAAATTATGCACCAGATTAATATTTAGCAAATATAAAGCATCATATTTAAAACCTTTAAAGGGCATAATACAGTAGACAGAGCGATGTCGAACGTTGAACAAGCCATATAAGCATAAGACATCATACATGATTTTTAACCTGTTAAAAGAGCAGTCCATATAAATATAACATAAATGGGCAAAAATAGGCATGATATACGCACAAAACAATTACTTTAATTATAGAGACAATAAAAATAAGGTTCAAACATCAAATACTAAATTTAAAACTAGTGTATTCGCAGTACCACTAAGTAAAGAGCAAAAACAAAAAAAAAAAAAAAAAACAAAAAAAAAAAAATGTTCACTGAACTACGCATAGAATATTGTTAACAGTTGGATGATAGATAACATTATTCGATAGTCTTTTATAAGATTCTTTAACTTGATTGCTACTTTTTAATCTTGAAGATTAATTTATCACTTAAATATAAGTATAAATTCGCAAAAAGTCATACTTAAATATTTTAAAAAATAAGTTATAATAGATAGAAAAAATGTTGAGCACGCTAAACATACTGTATTAAGCATATCATACCTGTATATGACCAGTAGAAGACTAAGTCTAAAAATATTGGTTATCAGGAGATAAAGGAGGTCCATCTACAATTAAAAGGCTATCGTTTAATTTTTACAAGAATTTTTAAAGGGACCCACTTGTTATCGGACAAGCTGACACCTTGGTCAATCCGCCACTGTATATGACTTCTAAGAGTGTTAAAATAGTAGTAAACACAACTTAAATGGTTCTTTAAACCAAGCATAGAACAAAGTTACTAGTTACTAAACATAGGGCCTGTATATATAAGTCATCGGCATGCACGTATAAGGCATGTATGTGTATATCTCTCATAGGGTTTCTAATTATGGACAAAAATGTATTAGTTGTCAAATTATGCGTAGAATATACTAAAGTGTCGAAAAATGATGATTAATGAATAAATATACAGTTTATTATATAGAAACTTCTTGAAACGAGCTCTAAACTGAATTTTTTAACCAATATTCAAAGAATGAAAGCTTGTGTTTACGGCTATAAAGTGCTGATTTTTTTTTTCAAACCGGAAAATGGAATTTATTAAATAATTAATGCTGTACGACAACAACAAAAAAATTATTTAATTTAACGAGAGAATCTCAAATATTAAAAATAATTTTCGGAAACAAGAAATTTTTCCACGAAATTTCCTCGAATTAAACAAAAAAAAAAAAGAAGAGATTTTTATATAATTCAGTATGAAAAAACGATTACGTAATTCGATCCCAGGAACATTTGAAAGTTAAAGAAAGTAAATCAATATTAAAGCTTATTAAATCCATTCGATTTTGAAACTTTTTCGATAAAATTTGTTTCCTTTTTTTTCTTCCAGTTTAAAACGTCGTCAAAAAAAAAAAAAAAAAAAAATTGTTTTGCGCATTTCGTTTTATATCATTCGTAACAAAACTAACATTAAAATACTTTTTTTTTGCATCATTAAACTGTAAACGAGAATTTTAAAAGCAATTATTGTTGATTAAATATTATTAAAATTATTTTATTCCGTTAAAATGTTATTAAAGAATCACGGCAAAAAAGTTATTTTAATAAAAACAAAACAAAAAAAAACAAAGCGGCGCTTTTGTACCTTAATGACGTATCATCAAAAATAACGACAGAATTTAATATTTAAATTAATATTTAAGTTATTCTGTATAAAAATTAATATTATGATTATTATTATTTAAAACTTTAGATTATTTAAAACTCACAAAATGCATTATTTAATTAAAAATAAAAAATAAACATCTTCCGCCATCTAGGGACAATTTTATAAAGCATTCGAAAAATCTCAATAATTCATTAAAAATAATTACGTCATCTTGCATTCTTTCAAAATATACTAAATGGAAAAATTTATTATTACAATATTCATTTATTATGAAATATGATTTTATTTATATAATATTAACAAAAAGTATCTGAATTTTTAATATACAAACGCTTAATTGTAGGCCTGCATTTAATTTAAATTTAAATTTTGATTGGCTCGGCATAGTATATAATAAATTGATTAAAATCTTGTATGAAAAGATTTAATTAGCTTATCAAGAATATTAATTACTAATAAATTACTTATTTAGGCCTATTTTAAAATATAAATCTGCAAATTTCATTTTATAATGTTTGTTTAATGGAAGCACTGCATAATACAGAATTTAAAAGGTAATGTAAGAATCGACTTTGTGGCCTTTGATAGTCTTTAATTCAAATCATTAAATAAATTAAAGTAAAATAAATTTATAATAGGACTATAGTCGTGTGAAATACTGAATGGCTTCAAAATATATTACACTATATATAGAAAAATTAATTTTATATAATCTTTAAGAAAATATGAATAAAAATATCATTTAGTATCAAATAAAATAACTTAACATACTTATCGTCACTACTAAGACTCTAAAATCATACATACAAAGCATAAATTATAATATTGTGTAAGTATTAATGATTATCAAAAGAAAAAACACACTAGTGAGATTATTGTTCGTTAGTGAAGTTTGTTCAGAGAATTTCCGATATAAAATGTATTTTAACCGAATTATTAGATTAATTATTTAGTTACATCTCATATATAATATATAATTTAATTTCTACTTACCTGAAATCCATGGATGATACATCCATGCTGAAATCAAATAACAGACTGTCTAATATTCCATAATTATTTTATGATATCTTCATTTTGTTATAAATGATTTACATGATGATCCTGAAAAAATAAAATATCTTTTAACTGCATCACGCTATTTCGAACACTTTTGACATTCCCCGTTCCTTTCGTCATTTTTCGTCACGCCAAGCTTCGACCAACCCCCTGATCGTGATGTCTTAAATTTGAAAACTCCTCTCTCTCTATTTAAACATTTTTTCCCCTCTTATTTTATGCAAAAATAAAAAGTACATAAAATAATAACAAAATGTATGATACTTTACACTGCTTTTAATTATATATATAGTATTTTTTAATTTTTAAATAAATCTTTAAATAACTGGATATAAATGTCTTAGAATTAAATATGTCTTATTTTTATAACAGATGTATCTCTAACTATGCTAACTTATTGTCCTTATTTTTCGAAAAATTAAACATAAATATTTATATTTTATAAAAAAAATTAATCATAAAAATGTTAAAACTACACAATTTGCATCACCCCTCCTTCCCCTACGTCATTTAGCGTCATTAATCTATACTCTCACTCTCTTAGCAGTGTGACATAGTTTATGGATGCTCCCATTTTATAATCATATTATCCTTAAATTTCTCTCTTAAAATGCTAAAACTTTTAATTATATCTTAAGATACCTAATCTCAATTTTATCTCTTGAACTATGTTGCAACGTAAACAAAAAAGAATACCATCTTACCTTCTCTCAATGAAACTGGAAGATAAAATGAGATATTTTGAGTGGTGGCAAGCTATATATTGTTTAACCTACATACATATTTAATTATTGTAAAGTTTATTATTTGTTGTATTTTTTATGTCTCTGGAGGACTTGGTAATCCTTTAGCATTGTTCTACTGTGTGGGTCGAAGGACTATTCACCCAAAAAACAAAGATAACTAATAAACATCTATCTTATCTTTATATCTTTACTCTATTATCTTATATCTATCTATCTTATATCTTTCTTCTATTATAAAATATCGATAATTTATCTTAATACTATAATATATTAATTAAATTAACATACTTGTTTTTATTTCTAAAGTTTTCGCATCATTAAAATTTTCTAGCAAAAATAAAAATGATAAATTCTTCGATTTCATCTTAATATAGATAATAGATATTGAATTTGTTTTATAATTCGGCATTAAATAATCGATAATACGAAAATCCGATCTAAAATTAAAATGTGTAATTTTAAACAATTTATATAAAATTTATGGATCTTTACCTGAGCTTTCTCATCTTTAATCTATCACCAAAACATCTCATGTATATGTTATATAACAGATCGTTTTAAAAATAGCATATTTTTAATATAACTATCTTCTATATTTATTACAATCGATACTAACATTTTCTTCTCTGTTGTTACTATAGTACTTTGATTACTAATGTTTAGGAGTTGCTAAGTCTTCACCTTTTACAGGCTTTCATCACATATAAATCTTTTCAAGCATAAATGACAATTGAAGGGTTGAGAGTGATGTCGTTCCTGAATTTGATTCGGACGAATATAAAGGTAAATTTGTTTTGTATAATTTTGCCTTATTTTATTAATATAAAAATTGTTAAAGTGTTTTATCATGAAGCTATTTTAAATATTTTTGTGATCTAAACAATATACATCCTGCATTAGACTAGAGTGTGAAAACTTCGTTTACAGTAATAAAAGATTAAATTAAAGAGGAAAAAAGAGACAAATCTAGAATATTAAACGTGTAAACTCTGCTTAGATTGATTCATAAATTTATAAATAATTTTTATGAATGATGCATTAAAACTGCAATTAAATAATTAATTAATTTGTACTCATTCCAAATAAAAATTTTGCATCATTTTATTGATCAAAATATGTACAGTGTATCAATATTTTTTATACAGTTATCACTGTTTAACCTTCTGCATCCTTAAGTATTCTATGGCAGCGGTTCTCAACTTTTCTCATAAATGAGTACTATCAAAATTTAAATTCAAAAATTTCAGTACCACCAACAAAAATATGCCTCGTATACAAATAGGAAGTCAAGATTATACACGTACCACTAGTCATCTCTCGTGTACCATTGGTGGTACGCGTACCATTGGTTGAGAACAGCTGTTCTATGGAGCACTTATCTTCTTTGTACAGTACATACAATATAGTACAGTAGGCCTACTGCAGTTCTGTTTCGATCCATATTACTCGTAAAATGCAATTTTTCAATATTTTAAAACAAATTTAGTTTTTCTTTTCGAAAGTAATAAAGCAATAATATAAAATTACAGAATGAATGTTTATAATAAAAAAAAAGTCAATTAAATTTCTTGTAACAGATTTATCCATATCTCCATCTGTCGGTGAAAATATTCGAAAATATTTTCGGCAAATAAAATATATATATATATATATATATATATATATATATTTATATAACTTCTATTTTAAAATCTATTAATAATGTACAAATATAAATCATTTTATATTAAAGAGAATTATAATAAAAAAATATATAGACAATTTTTAAAATTAATAAAACGAGAAATTACGTAATACTGTGTTTATTTAACTAAAAATATCTTAATTAATTTTCGTATATGATCAGATGTTTAAAAAAAACTACGTAAACCTAACTTACGTAAACTAAATACCATCATTATTATTTAAAATAGCTATTCAGTTTATAAAGAATAACACCGTAGGTCGTCCTCATTAAAAGCAAAATAATAAAAATAATAAACTAGGGCCTACTGCAATTTAAAATAGCATGTTTATTAAAAAATAAATATCGTTTATAATTCTCGTTTTTATAGTTTAGATTATATATTTATGCATTTATATATATATAATTGCGATAAATCTAAATGTCAATCGATAAACATAAATATAAGAATTCCCATAAGAAGTATTACAGCTAAAGAGAAAATTTTAATTAGTGATGCTGTTAAAAAAACTGCATGTCAGCATGATTTAAAATAACTATTCAAGCCACAAGAGACAACAACTACGTCATCCAAACCTTTAATTTTAATTGATTACAATAAAATGAACTTTTTAAATAACTTGAAAAAAATATCATTCCTTAATTATTAATATTACTTTAGGAGAAAAACAGAGTATCTTTTTTAAACAGTAATTTTTTTTTTTTTTTATTAATTTTGCTTCATTAAATTATAAATAAAATTATTTTCTTCGACGCGAATAACATTAACATATATTCGTAGTGTTTATGATGCGGGAATAAATTACTAAAATATTTTTATTCTCTTGTACATGTAACGAATTCATAAACAGATCATTATTTTGCGAATAATAAATGTAAAAAAAAAAAAAAAGACGAATTTAACTTAACTTAATGATCTGTTTTTTATCGTAATTTATAAATTTCTATTATTAACTTACGATAATTTAATTGGTTTCTGAATCGATGTAGGCCAGTGGTTCTTAACCAGTGTTCCACCAATGTTTCGCGAAATCATGAAAATATATGAATATATTTAGCCTATAAATGAATATGTTAAGAACTGCATGAATATATTTTGATTGTTAGTTTGAAGATTGATTTGTCTTACATAAACATTATTGATTTTGGTGTTTCACAAAATTATTTTATAATTAAAAGCGTTCTGCGACTTCGATAAGGTTAAGAAACCACTGGTGCAGGCAATACAAGAATATAAGTAGACTAATTAAACAAATTAAGTACTGTATATATTTTAATTTGCATGCAGAAGCTATTATTCTAAATTGCATCAGACTTTATTCCAATTATATTTATTAGCTATTGTTTATGATCATTACATTTGTATTTATTTTAGAATGAAAAATAATGATTAACAAATATCGTAACAGTCACTAATGTTTAAATTTAATGAGCTTTTTTTAAAACAATTTTGCTTATTTATATTTATTAGTTTATAAAAGGTTATTATGTTTGAAACTGGGCGAATCCAATTATAAGATGAAATAAATCTAGAATTTCGTGTCTTAGGGGGTAATGAACACAATGATACATGGTCGTTTTGAGTGCTTCGTATTCGATATTAATATCTCGAATAGAGTGAAATATTTTAATAAGAAATAGTTATTAGTTATATATATATATGTTGCTTTAATTAAGTTATAAACGATATTTAATGCAAAAATTATTAAATTAATCATACACATTGAATCAGATCGATGACAAAGGTTTATTATTGAAAACATTGTGCTCTCATTAAAATGTTTTCCTTTGGGAAAAACAGTAACGAATAATAAGCTAAATCTAAAAGGCTATGGATCAAAATTTTCTGATAATGAATATATTGGAAGAATATTTGATAACAATCGTACTGATCTGTCCGTGAAGAGCGCATTTTGTCACGAACTACATCCAGCGCCATTTGAGCAGCAGCATCAAAATTACCGGATTGCTTGCTGAATTAAGTGCGTTGCGTCAGTGGTCGCGTCGCATCGCTAACCTTAATATGAACCTAAATATTTTAAACAATTCATCCAGGATTTTAACGAAATGATGATAAAGAATTATCAGGGGACGAATTTTTAATTTTCAAATGTGTAAAGTTTTTTAAATATATCTTTAACACAGCAGAATATTCGATTCACACTGTTATTAATCACCAATCGGTGGGGGTGATGAACAGGCCAGGCTTAACCCAGTAAGCAGAAGATGCACTTACATCGGAGCGCCTTCGGAAGGAGAGTGCCAAAATTATCATTTTCTTAATATTGCAAGGGCGCTGAGTAGATGTTACGAGAAAGCTGCATCGAGGCACCGGGATCTCTATAGCCGGCCGGTTGGTGGCGAATCTTTATTTGATGTTTTATGTATCGGTGTTAGGTGCGTCGCGTTGCATTTTTAACGCGATGTGCCTAACTCCGACAGCTATGTTTAGTTCTTGCCTGAATTATGAAAAATTATGAAAAAAGTGAGACAGGTTTCAGTTAACACATTATTTATTTATTTGCTCAGGCGGCATTAGATGTAGATTGTGACCCAACGCGCTCTCCGCGGACAGATCAATTCGATTATTACCCTGACATCATTGCCGGCAAGTATTATTGTGAATTGCTGCCGGCAGATGGCATTACTAATTGTTTTTAAAAACATGAAAACATCGAGTGAAAATCTTGGTAAAATTTAATTCACTACTTAAATATACAATATTATTTTAAAAATAATGCAGACTATTTAAACAGTGAATTAAAATGAATTAAACATTATGATATTTTAAAATATAAGAATAAAACTATTCGTTTAATGATTTTTTTTGCATTTTTACACCCTTTTCCAATAAGTGAGATTACTAATGGGGGGGCCAGTTCCAACCACGGGCTGCATCCACACTCGGGGAGGGGAGGGAGCCAGATGATGAAGGATTGGGATCGGCGGGCCGAGTCCAGAATCAACTTGTCAGAAGATGTTGTTCCTGGGACGCGAACCCGGGTCCTCCAGCATGGCATGCCAACGCGTTATCAGTCGACTATCCGGCCGCCCGTTTAATAATAATATATGTTTGTCCTTTGATTTGTTCAGAAAACTATAAAGACAATAAATAAAAATAAACAAAAATTTTACGTATAGAGTACAGCTCCGATCAATGAGGTTTTCACCTCGACAGGGTACGTTCGGCTATCGGGCAATACTCGATTCGAGACCGATTAGTTAACGACAGCACTATGCAACTTGATTTGCTTATCGGGCGATTCCATCGCGCCGTATC
>WUQG02285274.1:0-19650 GCA_011317285.2 Androctonus mauritanicus | reverse complement strand
TTTTTGTTTCTTGGATGCAATAATAAATAAATATCGTTAGAATTAAAAATATAAAATAAATTTTCATAGCGAGCGATCCCTGACATGATATATGCCTCAGAATTGGCTCGATGCCAAAAATCAAAGTGTCCGGTTTCAAGAAAAACTCACGGTATATGTTAATAAATAATTTATATATGTTTTTGTAGATGTATACATTTTTAACTTTTTTAAATTGAAAATGTTAAAACAGAAATCAAACAAATTAAGAATTAAAAAAGTTCTGGACTTACATCAGAATTGACTTCCAACGGGGACATTGGAATGGAACCCTGTTGTTAGTCAGTAAGTACCTATGCTTCCATAATGTTAAAAATGTTCTTTATATAAGTACATCTATATAATAGAGTGCTATTTATTAAGTCTAAAAATAACCAAAATCATCAAATATTTGATAAAAAAATTCACAACTAGAATTTCAGAATACCTGCAACTATAGTCTATCTCACTTTGAATTGATATCTATGAAGTCATCAACCAGCGAAGTATCCACTACATATCATTCCACTGCTAGAGGCTGATTTATGCAGATGCTCTTTTAAAATACTTAATCAAGTCTTATAAAATTTGAAGTACTTTATTACTTTAATAAGAGATAAAACATTCTTTAAATAATTTTAAATCTGTTAACTTTAATTTTTATTTCATTTCTTTAATAAAAACAAAAAAATTGTCCATTTTTTAAATAATTGTATTCATTTAACCTTAATGTTTATAATAATCGAGTTGCTTCTCTTTACCAAAATTTCTGGCCCTGAAAAGGGCCATTTTTTTTATTGTACTGAATGTTAATGCTAAATATTCAATGCCAGATAACTGTATCCAAATCAGTTGAAGTGGCTGCAGTATTAATAATCAAAGGAAGTACTGTCTATATCAAGGAGACCATTGAGTGCCCAAAATTTTTCCTCGCAATATTTTTAATGTGAGTGATGCAAGCATTCCAACTTTCTGGTGAAATAGTTTTAATTGCTTCTTCCACAAGCATTTTAATGTCAGAAGTCTTCCAAGTAGTATTTTGCAGTGCCAAATAATTTTTTATTTGGCTCCAAATCAGTTTGATTGGATTTAATTGGCAGTGATAAGGCAGCAGTTGTAGAATGATATAACCGGCTTCTGCAGCTAATTTATCTATCTTATAGCCATCGAATATGTACCGGTGAGCATTAACAATTTCTAACAATTTGAATTTTTATCATACTTGGCTGCCAATCAATGCATTTCGTAATCAACCAAGTCTGTATATTTGCCTTTGTCTATGATTTAGTCGGAAGTTTTTCTTCTTTAACTGAATGGACAGGTGCATTATCCAAATGCAATAAACCTGGTCGGATTTAATTTATGAATAAAATCTCTAAACCATAACTCAAAATGTTCAGCATTTCGTCTTTGTGGATCGGAAAACATTAGCAGCACATTCCACAAAATCGTGTATGCCTCCAGCATATTAAATTATATGATGTTCTCCTGCCACACTTGGATTTGATTGTTTTGTACTGCCAAACAGTACTTAAACAGTACGTTACACCAACTCTCATCCAAATAAAAAAATGCTTGCATTTTCCATACGGAATTCTCTAATTTTTCTGAGATATTTATGGCTCCATGAAATAATATAATCTCGCTGTATTAATGCAGAATTACGAATTCGTTTGTCGTAAGAAAATCCAAGATAATGTTGTTCGCGGCATCGTTGGAAAAGTCTCTTCATTGTTTATATCGGTCACTGTCGACCTAAATTTGGACACTCGTTACGAAGAAAGTATTCGTGTACCTTTCTACGGATTGCCGATTTAGTAAAATCGTCATACCTGATTAAACGATCTGTTAAAATAACTCGACTTCGTGGTCGCTTCGGCGTTAACACTTTGCCTGTTGTCTTGACTTTCCTCCTTATTTTGCTACGAAAACAACGGTTAATTCTGCTACCATATGCTTACCGTCCTTGACTAATTTATCGGGATGTTGTTCTACTAATGTGCCGTAAACTTTCAGTACCATTTCCTTTGTTTGGCTATTCATAATCTTTCTTTTAACGCTTTTCTTAACGTTTGAACAACACGCCATCTTACAATACAATAATCTCGTTTAATAATCTCGATGATAGATCGTCGGCTATTTTTATCAGAAGATTGTCTATCAACCAATTAAATGCCTCAGCTGGATTGGCTGCGTGGAAACGCTTCGGCTTTCCATTCTGGAGGATCCGGGTTCGAGTCTCGGGTCCCACCCCTTGAAGATATTTATCATGGGGTCCGGGCCTGGCCCATCGATCCCCGTCCTCCACAATCTGGCTGATCTCTCCGCAGGGGTGGGCAGCCTGTGGAAGGGCTTGTTTCGCCCGGCCACTTAGTGTTCTTCCTGAATGGAAAGTGGCGTCATCTGTTCCCAAAAGAACCAATAAAATGTAGGATATGTAAAATTTCAAAAAATGTTTAAAAAAATGATGAAGTGAAATTAAATCTTTTATAAAGGAAATCATTCCATGAGTTAATTCTTAAAGTGGAACAACACAGCTAAAGTACATCTTAGGTTAGGAATCAACTCAACATGAGACAAACTATAACATTATGTGATATTACCTCGAAGAGCTACAGTTATTGTTCCAGCAAACGATATTATAGTGATCCTATTGCGAATTGTTACTCCAGTTTAATCATTGTCGCCTAGGATGAAAACATGACCTCGAAATCTGGGCCTATATAACTAGAAAGTCCAAATTGGTTTAGTTACATTACCCGATAGACGTTCCTGCTTCTCGGCCTATTGCGTACGGTGTAAAAAAAGCAACTGGGAATAGCTGAGATAAGCAATATTAAACACTGCAAACAAGTATTCAGAAACTCCAAAAGAAAACTGACAGGAAAGTTAGATTTAATGGTTATAGGACCGTTCATTAGAAACGCGTGAAGATCACCACGGTGAAACAGGAAGCCGCAGGCTTCCTGAATAGGCACATACCTTCTACTAGTGTTATCTAGAACGATCACAGCGATCGAAAAAGAGGCGTGGGATCTCTGATCTCGTTTATTATGGACTTATATGCGATCCAAAAGAAAACCGTCGCAAACCACCATTGTGAAAATATTGATTGTTATCATGAATCGGCCGGATTCGGGCACCATCAAATGCAAAATATCGCGCAGTTAAGTAAATTTAATTTTGTAAAGCTGCTTTATCTCACAATATTCTGTATCTGGCGGCAGCCGCTGTACAGCTGATCACAGACTGGCCAACACCCAGGATGTCTTGTCATGAAAGTCATTCCGATTATTACCCATTTATTATGTCCCAGATACTATGAACAAATGAGCAAAACAAATATAGACATAATGCCTGTTAGTGAGCAGTCCCGCCACGTCGAGGCAGGACTGTTCACTTACAGGCATTATGTCTCCAATAGGATCCAATCCAATAGGATTCATTGTTCTTTCAGCCTCGTTAGGAGTCCTTTAATCCTCACGGTATCGAATGGTGAGCATAGTCTAACCCCTTATCGACAGACGGAGCGTAGCTTTTCTTAATTTATACTACCTTTCTGTATGGAGGTGGTTGTGTAAGACTTTATCCCCCGAAGACGAGACGACCGAAAACCGAATTTAAGTACCTTTGAGTACGAAGCAGGTAAGCAAGCCTGCCGAGCGGGCTAGAGCTCCGCATCCTTGTAGGGACTCATCGCAGCACCATAATGACGGATGAGACTGCAACCAAGACGGATACCAATTTCATATAGATGCTCAGAAGCCAGTCCCCACTGATGGACCGCAAAGTCATCAACCCGAGATGATCCTTTATTCATCATTTATATAACATGCTGGTCAAGCGGTGAGCATATTTTAGCCCCTTACCTACATGGAACGCAGCTATTCTTTTTCTTCATCACTAATATATAACGATATGTTCATAAACAGTCGATGATATAAATTAAAACTGTTTTCTTTTTTCATTAACATATATTATATGTTGAAATCTTACTGGAGATTCTAGTTAATCGGAATAAATGCAAAATCATTTCAGATAAATGTTCCAAACTTTCGAAAAATTTTTGATATAAAATATTATATGCTAACTTTTCGTTATCAATTTTCTGCCAGATGCTCAATATTCTTTTACATTAAACATATATTATTAATTTAAATATGTTTTATTTTATTTTATTTAAATTCATGAATATTAGCCGTAATCTATATCTATATCTATACTAATCTATAAAATTCTTTGTACGTATTTTAGAAGGGGTTTATCTAAATATCTATCTAGCGGATTTCGATGAAACGTTTTTTAAAATGTTCCTTACCATTACAGAATTGCTATAGGCTATGTTTTGAGTTAGTTGATTTACTCGAAATTTTATTTTTTTAACGATAAGTCGGCGCATTCTATCGAAAACCCGCTGATCGCGCTTCCTAACGGCCTAACCGACACTGCTTTTTTTTCTTCTTCTTCAAAGTTAAAACTCTGTTTTATAAAAATATGTTTGACAGGATTTAACTTAAATAATATTCCTTACGATTCCAAAGTTACTATGGACTGGATCTAACTTAATGAAATTCGTTAGGCGGCGCAGTGAAATTACTCGAAATTTTAACTTTCATCGAACTTCGTTAGGCGGCGTAGTCATACAGTCATTATTCCTTTGTTCAACAGTAATTAGGCCTACTCTACATAGTCGAGATACTTTTTTTATCTTTTTAATATTTTATGTTTTTAATATTACCTCATTTCCCCGAAATTACTCGAAATGAGGTATTCTCTCATGGTCAATTATATGTAGGACTTTTGCGAAATGGTTCACCAAAGGAACAAACAGTATTAATTTCTGATGTCAACAATACTGCTTGAAATGTTGTCTACGAAGAAATCTTTAACGATTAATAACAACAATCACAACCCGAGCAACACCGGGGGTATCTGCTAGTTTCTTTATAAAATTAAAATAGATATCATTAAAAAATATTTAAAGTTCAATCCTCTTAAAATGTGGTCTCATTACAATGCAAATCTGGTTATAAAGCATTACAAGTATGGCTCTCAATTTACACAAGCTGACATGTATTTTTTGTCAATAAACAAAAAAATGTGATATTTTTATGTTTATTAATTAAAAACATATACTATTGTTTAATTTATAAAATAATTTGTAACAAGAAATGACAGTGATTGTTAAAAGAAATCTGAAAGTTATAAATACATAAATATCTATTGCTGCCATCCTGTAATGAATTCACTTATAAATAGCCATAGCCAAGACAAAAGGATGAAGTAGAAATAAATGATGAGTGAAATATCTGTGCTATTATAAATCAATTATTAACTGTCAGTGTTTTTTCTCAAATTGCAAGTTGTATATGAAAATATTAAAGAAATGTCAGAAACTTAAAGGAAATTGAAGAAGTTTGAAGAAACTATTCTATAGTATTGCAATTATTATAATCAAAAACAAGAGACAAAATTGATAACAAGTATAAGTTGAATGCAGAAAAATAGGGCCCCTTGGTACTCTTTTTAGAGTGGAAAGGGGTGCACTATCAGCCTGACTGTTTTCTCATAAAAAAAAATGCAAAAAAATGAACAATTTTGTACTTATATTGCAATGTGATTTTTTGGATCCTAAGCACCATGTTATAATGAGGTTGAATTGTATATCAATAATCTATATAGCAAGACATTGTAATTCAATAACCAGGAGGCAAGAATAATTATTTATACAGAGTAGCAAACAAAACTATCAGATTACAAAAATAAATAATATTAGTCATAATAATTCTTTTATAACTATCAAATACAGTAAAACTTCGATTTTATGGACTATAGGGGGCAAGAGTAGTCCATAAAATCGGAAAGTCCGTAAAATCGAAGTAAAATTTTTTTGTAAACATTAATTAGCATTTTCAACATACCTGTACTAATTAATGTGACTTATGCCTAAAAACTATATCATTTTCTAATTTGCAACACTATTTTCCAAGAATTTTTAATTTTTCGGTCTTTTGGAAAACAATTCAAACTAATCTCATTATCAGGTCTAGATGTACATTGTGATACTGAGCAATTTTTTCGATTCTTATACACCATATCCGCCATTTCACGTGTTGAAAACAGTTACCTTTTCAATAGTTCTAAAAAAATCCGGTAGAAGTCATATCGAAGCTTGGCGGATCTCAAAACTCTAGACAGTTTATGCAGATATTGTATTAATATTATCTATTTTATTTTTCGGATGGTGTCCGTAAAATCCGAAGTCCGTAAGATCGAGGTCCGTAAAATCGAGGTTTTACTGTACTTATTGTCCATTCGGGGAACATAGTTTGGGAAACACTGCTCTATAATATCCACAAATTTCAGCTTTATAGGTCAAAGGAAAGTATTCAAATTCGAGTGGATAA
Source organism: Androctonus mauritanicus (assembly GCA_011317285.2). NCBI lineage: Eukaryota > Metazoa > Arthropoda > Arachnida > Scorpiones > Buthidae > Androctonus > Androctonus mauritanicus. The sequence continues at coordinate 13,225 of WUQG02285274.1, read as the reverse complement.
ACATTTATATATGGCTCATAAGCGTTTTATATACATGTATAATTTAGATATTTATCTACTAAGATTAAAATATTTCGACAATTCAAATCTTATTTATCAAATTTAAAATTTTTATTTTTTTAGATTCCATTAATTGACGGATGTTAGATGATTGATATTAAATTCTCTCGGAGTTATAAAAATTATTTCAAATTGCAAGTCGATAAAACCCCACTGATTTTCCTTATATTGTTCTGTAACTATGCAAAAAATATAAGCAGAAATGCGAGAAAAATATTGAATGCAGTTCAAGGTTTATGTAAGATTCTAACTTTGAATGCATATATGATAACCATTGTTTTAAGGTATTGTTAAATGGAATTATCAGTTTTTTTATTTTTATTTTTAATGCCATTAATTTCGATACAAATGTAATTGAAATTCTTCCTGTTATATATCAGCAAAAGGTTTATTTTTAAAATAAATATTCTAAATTATCATTTAAATATTTTAAATATTTTCTGTATTTTTTAATGACAACTTTTCTATTAATCATTATTAATTATGCAAACTTTATTAATTTAATTGAAATTAATTATTGGGTTATTCCAGATTTTGTAATGAAGTGAGATTGACCAATAATATAATTTCTGTATATCCTTGGTAATTCTCTTATTCTTTGTACGTTATTTGTTATTTTATATTATTACGTTACATTTAATAAATTATAATGGTTAGATTTGAGTATAAAAGATTACATGAACCATTATTTTAATAAAATTTTCTCAATTAATTCAGTAAACAGTAGAATACGTTAACAAGTGTAGAATTACAATAATATTGTACAGTAAAGTAGTTTATTCGTTTAATTTTACTCAATTATGTGGTAAGATTTAGGTTAATTCGATATAGATTATGGTAGAGGACATTATGGGCCACCTGATAAAACGTTTGCTAACAGTTTGGAGAATCCGAACTCAAATCCGGATCTCATAGGTTTAAATTTTCAGGAAGAATTCAGGCAAGGCCAATTGATTCCATCATAGATGTTGATCAGTCTGTGGAGAAGTCTGAAAGTGGCACAACCAGATACAGAACATCCTATTTGCGATATGGCGGCTTAACAAACACAACCTAACCTAACCTTGAACTCGATCCTCTAAATAGAAAGCGAAAGTGCTTCCCATCCTTGTGTTTCCATATGACATGTCTGTGGTGTATACTAATATTGTAATATCATTTAATAGAATCATTGTAATTTTTATTGCTGCAAGGCTGTCATCTATTATTCTCAAGTATTTACAATGAAGTTACAGTTAAAGTCTAATTACATATATCGTTGTTACGAATCATTCTAAACTAATAAACTAGATTATGAAATGTTTAATTTCATCTGATGTATTGTTAATCACTATATTAATATAAATTATTGTAAAACTAAAATTATTGGAGAGAGAAATTAATTTGTTAAGTGCCATTAAACTTATATCTGAGGCCGTAACAAACTAGGCAATATCGGCAAAATCTGATGATATCGACGCCCAATCAGAGACCATTCGTCGGCACTTCATCAGTACTTCGTCATTTTGCATCATCAACGGAGATGTGGCCAGCGACCATAGGTTTATCTGTCTTGTTTGATATTTTCGACGACAGTACCGACGATCATGCGCAATAAATATTATCGCAAAGAATGACGATAGAATGCGCGCTAATTTCGTTTGGACGAGCAAAGTGAGTCACAGCTATCGAACAAGTAGAATGTAATATGATATTATTGTCGTAATATTATGAGATAATTACATCATATAGAAGTCAAAAGATTTTATTTGAAGCATTTTTATTAATTAAGATAATCATAAATACCGATATGATGAAATGTTTTCGAGACGCAGCTCATGAAAGAGAAGAGATTTTGTTGGAAAATATAAGTTATATTATCAGGATCTTTAGAATATTTTATATTGTTTTTTAAAGTTTGTAAGATATCATCAATTTTAAAAGTAATCTTGTCATTAAATAATGATTTAACATTAAAGTTCGTTGTGTCTTGTTAATTTATTTGTAAACTGTTGACATATCTCAGAAAACAAACCAGAAAAACATTTATTATAGGAATTTTTTAAATTATAAGAAATGCATTTGAGTGACGACCAAATTCTTTTACAGTTGCTATTATTTTTATTAATTAGTATTTATAGCTAAATATTTTGATTTATCTTAACGTAATTCGTTAATAAATTACCTTTTAGTTTCTTTATAAAAAAAAACAGTTCAGAATAATAACCATTGTATTTCCATGCGTTTTTATTACATTTTTCCTCCAACTTTTTTATCTTCTTTTTCGTACAACATGGTTGATATAGTTTTAACAGAGACTGGGACGTTTTTATGTATGCTATGATCAATATGGGGGAAAATATATCATAAAAACTTTTTAATATTTGTTTTATAAAGTTCACGCCAAGATACGAAAAGCATGTCAACAATTATGGAATTCTACTCAGCTAGTTTCCAGCTCGCGTAATTTATTATTATAGGGCTTTGCGTAGATGATAATACGGCCAGAAATGGAAGATGGTCAGATTGAAATCTAGTTAAATTATAAGCAAAGTATAGTTAAATTATAAGCAAGCAATTTATTTCTAGAGTTGTGAATAAGAGATCCATATAATTGTTATAAGTAGGGAATTAATAACTTGAAATAAATTATAATTATGATAAAAGACTTCAAAAAAATTTACGATGATAGTAAAACAAGAAACTGTAAATACGGTACTGTTGTACTGTTGTACCATATTGTATTATTAAAGTCACCACATAAGACTAAATAAAAATCACTATATAATTTAATAATACAGTTCAGCTGATCAAATGTAATAATCTTATCATTTATAATCTTTTATCCCTACAAAACATTCAAACGATCGAGAAATAATGATTTTTAAAATTTTACGCAAGCTGAACATAGGATATTTAGCTTCTCCTTTTTCAACCATTTTGGGATGGCATTCTCAGTTATCTAATTTTTGGGAACCAGTTCAATGGATCCTCTATAATAGCGTTTCCCAAGCTTTTTCTATGACGGAACACTTCACAAATCCTGAAATTTTTCGGAACACCTTGATTATTTTATAGTATAAGTCAGTGGTTCCCAACCTTTTTTCTTCCCGTACCCCTTTGGTCTTTAGTAAATTATCCGGTATTCCATGCGAATGCTCACGAAGTGCAGATGCTGCGGAGGCGAGTCTCGAAAGATACCGATCTGTTAATTTTACTAGTTATCTTGAATACTAACCGGGCATTTTGAGTTATTGGACTTTGAAATGAGAAAAAAGTCTATGTAATCTCAATGGAATAGCCTGGAAATGTTGATAATAATTATTTTTGGAATATAATAATAGCATAATATACTTATAAAATGTTATTTCACACCCCTAAGGAATGCGAGCACCGCTGGTTGGGAAACCCCGGTATAAGTAGATATTAATAATAAATAAATTAGGCAAACAAGTATAAGAATTAAGAAAACAAAACATGCATTTATTATCAAATTGTAATTATGTAAAACAAAACACATGAAAATAGTAAAATAAACTAGCGAATCCATATTAATTTTCATAAATTTTTGTGGAACACTTATTACCCTTTCGCGGAACAGTTTAGGAAACGTTGGTGTAATCTATAGGATTGTTTTTAAAATAACTGATAATAATTGATGCGACAGACTGATTGATTTGAGTGATCTAACAAAAAAAAAAAAAAAAAATGGAAGAAAACGATCTGGAGTTTCCTGGTTGTATACTAGAACAACATTGTTCAGCGAATTTTCGATCTGTGATGAAATAACTGGATTTATACAATTTAATTAAATTATTGCATTTTAGAATATGCTATATGGATATGAGTAAATGTGTATTCATAATAAAATATATAATTAGAGAGAATAATCCTGTTTCAAAATATTAAACTAATTAGTTTTCCAAATCCCCTTTCGTGATTTTAAATCAATTGATAATATAACTAGATTTGCGCTCAATTAAATATCGTGCCTTAAAATAATTCATAATGTAATGATAGATTGATTAAACTCAATACTGTATATATATATATATATAATAGATATTATTAATAGCAAACAGTCTTCCAGATAAAATTGATGGCTTATTTTTGTGTCACATAATCATTAAGTATTATAATACTTAATAAGCGTTTACATGGTAATTTTATGTTATGGTGTATTAAAGTGTGTTTATAAGGTTCATTAAGGATAATCATTTTGGATGACTCATCCAAAGTGAATGTATTGCCTGAAGCAATTTTGCTTATATGATTCTTTCAAAGTGAAGTAATCAAATTTTAAAATGAAGTCAAGTAAGTCTGTTGTGCTGGAACTGATGTTGCTAATGAATGTTTGATGAATGAATAATCTACAAAGAATTTTAAAAAAAAGAACAGAAAAATAGGACGTTGATGGATAACGCATATCTTATAATGTAATTCAATGGGAACTTCATAAAGTTTATTAAAAGAATGAGCTATATACAAGAAAAATAAAAAAAATTATTCAAGAATATATCTAAATTATATCAAGAGATTACTTGAAAAAGTGATACCGTTAATTCAAAAAAGCAAAACATAGCCGTAAGAGAATGTTTGAATACATTTTCTGAGATTGTGGTGCATATATTTAGATGATTTTCTTTTGAAGATTCGTTGTGATGAATTAACGCAGTGAACAAAATGCAAAATCTTCGTTCTCTCATTGATATAGATGATTAGTTTTCGAACATTTATTATCTACGTGATTCATTCTTCAAGTTCTTTGATTGATTCATCCAAAATAATAATTTTTAGTGAATCATGAGTTGTGCCTTTATTAAGAGCAAATATAGTCATATTAAAAATTGATTTAATATGAGATAGTAATTATGATCATTTTTATTTCATTATCGTAAATACATGCTAACTTTTATAGGGCAATTACTTGTCCCAATATTTTCAGTTTAACGTAATGATATATAAATTATCTTTTATTGATTTTTACTGATTCAAATACTTAAAAATATTGTTTATAATTATAAAAAAGAAATCAATTTTTATCATAATTTGTATCATAAAATCACTTCGAAGACAATAGATGCTTATTAATAACAACTTACTATATGATATACCATAGTAATACAGTAAGTTATTGATTTTTAATTATAATTTATTAAGTTATCTCAATTAAAAATAATATTTCTAATTCAGTTTAATTTATTGCTTTATAAATTCAAGATTTTGCTAGCTAGCCTATCTATATCTATAATGCAAAAAATAGGGTATTTTCATATAAAATGATAAATTTATATAAAATTTATATTTTTATAGTCATTTGCTTTATATCTAACAATTTAAAATTAGTAAAGTAAAATAGAGATATTTAAATATGATAATTTAGTTTTATATAGTTTATTTTAATATCAGATGATGAAATATATAAAAATTATGAATTATATATGATAATATTACATAAGCTATCAAATATATTTTCAAAACAATAATTCTTGAATTATTATATTCTATACAATTTATCAAGTTAACCAAGATCGATGAATCGATCGTATGACCCTTCCATTTTTCATACTTTACATTCTTTATTATTAGTACAATGTTGTATTAGTTTTACTAAATTGTGCTTTCTGTTTGTACTTTCTCTAAGGGGGATAAGGCAGTGACCCTTCCCTTCGCTTTCCGGTATTCCCTCAGGGCTTTCCTGTCTGTAAACATCTTTTATTTTGTGACATCAATAATAATGATTCAATATCGATCATTTCCAATAGTGTTGATCCTTTAGTGTGGTCCTAGTAATATGCAGGATTTTCATTCAAATCAACTAATAATTACGCGAAATTTTATGCTGACAAGAAATCAGATTTAATTTATGTATTCTTTACTTCCATTCTGATGTGAAAATGGTCAAAAATTGCAAAATATCAATTGCACAACTAAAAAAAAAAAAATCTCAAAAGAGCAGTTTCTAAATAAAAAAAAAAAATGTAAATTATGCTCAATTTTAGAATAGGACAATTTAATTATATATTTTATATGAGTTCCTTTTGTTAGATTTTTTGACTAATTTTTGTAATTTTTTTTTTATTCCTAAACAATTATTTTTGATAGTTTTATTCAGACTAAGAATAAAACTATCCACGAAATCTCTAGAGATTCTATTCTAAGTGTCAGTCTTCCATATCGACATCAATTTTGTTACTTGTCCAAGTCATTTATACAAAAGTGTAATTGGTAGATATATAGTTCTTAAGATATAATATATAAAATAAATATTTCTGATATTCCAGTTTTTATTAAAATTTATATATATAGACTATATTATAATTATTATTCCATTAAATTATATTTCTAATGATCATCAAATCCACAAAATTATATTTCGGTATAAATATATCTTCAAGAATTTACTATGATATCATATTGATCTTTATTTATTCATTTGATATTGAAACGATATTTTTTATTTATGAAATTAAGAAATTACTCTCTTAAATAAGTTAAATGGTAATCATAGTAAGTGAAGGATTTTCAATTCAAAACTAAAAGAAAAATTAAATTTTTGAAAGAAAAAAATTATAGGAAGGAAATGAAAATAAACTAATTAACACATTAAACAAAGTACATATTACTAAATAATACATGCAACAACTAATATCTCTTAATTATATATATAATATTAATTAAATTTTTTATTATGACTTTTACAGAAGTTTCCAATTCTCAATTAATCGATTAACAGAACAAATGTTATTAAATCGATTGCATCCACTAAATTCATTGCGACATAGCATTGTGTAAATGTAATTTACTATGATTAATTTCAATATCCTAAAGATAAAATGCATTTAAATTTATTCCGAATACAACTTATTGTTTAACAATATTTAATATGAATTTTGAAATAAAATTGATATTTTCTTTCCCCTTTAAAAAGTTTCTTAATTATTTAAAAGTTTTTCTGTATTCAGATGCGATTTTCAGTTCACTAAAATATAAACATTTCTTAATATCGTTAAGTTTATCTGGATCAACTTTTACATTTATGTTTGATAATAGATGTTACTATCTTAAACAATGGTTAAATGTAAACAATGCTTTCAGTAGTAACATTATCGGAATTGAAGTATCAGATAGAAGTTTCGTGATATCAGTCCAAACAGTGAAGATAGTAATTTGAAAAACCATGAGTGGAAACATTTATAAACAATATACAAAAGTTTTGGCAAATATAAAACATACAAGTATAAATGGAATAGAGTGCATGACATTTAATAAATTATGATGAATAAAGAATACAAAGTAATGTTTCTCAACTAATAATTTTATACAAGGTACATAAAATCGTCATATCTTATCTGAACATGAAAATTGCGCTATTTTACGAATGAAAGAGCAGCGATCATAATTCACAGCACATACTAATTGCAGCAAAATTATCAACAAATTTGCTTATGTATCAGAGTATCCAAATGGCCACATAATATAGCCAATTTTTATAATCTACCATTAAGAATATAATAATATGAACTTAAGTATAGAAAATACAGTAGATGTAGTGAAATATACTGATGATTCATATATCATGAGGTAAAGCAAATTGAATATTGTTCGTCAGATACCATAAATCATTTTGCAATATTGTAAATACTTTATTTTTGATAGTCGCCGATACATAAAGTAAGGATCCAAAATGTTATAATTCAATTTACCTGTCTAAAATACGTATTGATGTATCAATCTCAATAAACAAAGCCTGATTAGCAGATAATGTACGTATCTATTCATTTATCTTTAGTTAATATAATTAATTATTTATAATATTTGAATTATAGAGAAGCCATTAATGCAATTTTAACTTCGCGAAATTTTCACTTTGAATTTTAATAAATGACATTTATGTAAATTTTCACTAGGTAGTCCATCTTATAATACAATACTAAAAAATTGCATACAATAACAAATATTTATACGATTGTCCAAAAAACCAAGAATGATAATCGTCATTCAAAATAACTTCTTTAATTCGAGATGAGATGAAGAGAATAGTCAATTTGAACTGATATAACTTCCTATGAAATTTTCCCAATAAGAATAGTCGTTACCATTTTCAATTAAAAAAATATACTGTATTGAAGCTTCTGGTACACTTTTTTCTTCTTTCTAACTTGTAATAATTATGCTATAGTATAGTTAGATAATATTAAATTCAAAAAATAAATTCTGATTCATCATAATAATATAATAAAAACAAAGACTTAAAGAATCAAACAGACTTTAATAAAGCGCTTTTGGAAAACAGTTCTATCATCAGTTAAAAAATTTAAAAATGTAAATATAAAATTCAATATATTGAAAATCAGACTGTAGTACTACAATGTTTTGAATTAACAAAAATTCTGTTCGAATTTAATATATTGAATTTTGTGTTCGAATGTTTAAATATTTTTCTTTTACTGATCATAGAATTTTTTCCGAATGTGTTCCATTAAAGTTTATTTGTTTTTTAAAACTTTTTTTGTTATTTATTTCAAAATTAGTATTATATTAATTATTATTTTTTCTGGATTAGATCACAAAAATTTTTTCGTACAAAATTTGATAATAAATATATCAAGCTTTTTTATTTCAGTTTTTTTTTTTTGTAATTTCGTTTCTCTTTGAAGTGGTAAATAATTTTTTGTAGTTTAGCAAATATACAGTACATCGAATATTCAAATTAATTTCGTTCTTCTTCTCCGAGCCAACTCATGTATCGTAGCAAGTAGAGAGCACTTGGAACAATTTATTGTAATTTAGAATTATATATATTGTATTTGAAATTAATTTATTTAATACTTTAAACGCTAAATGTAAATAAATTAACGTTTAAAACAATCGAATTATTTCGTGTTTTGACTGTTGAGTTACCTACCGCCAGCTACAACATGGACTAAATTAAAGTAACGTTATATTTTAAAAAGTCCAATTTTCGCGAAATTAGAATCATTAATATCATTTTTTCTCTCTTTACATTTTACTTTAAAAATTTTTTCCAGAATCCACTGCTTGATTTATGTTACGAGTCAAGAAAACATCTTATATATATGAATCGGTGAATATAACAACAATTTTTCAAATTTTTGCTTTGACCTGTGCATTGGAAATGAAATTTATATGTCAGAATAAACTACATTAATTAAGATAACGAAAAAATAAGAGATGACTTTCAAAACTTAATTAATTACAATAGATTAAAGTTAAGAAAAAGATATGCAAAATGTAATATTATCCAAGTTGTCGAATCATATGGTAATAGTCTGAAGGTAATAGGCTTCAGCATTCAAAAAATCAAAGAAACAATCAAGGAAATAAATACGAAAATTGATAATATATAAAAATTAATAAATTGTACTGGTATGTGAGGTAGATCTTATTCAATCTTTAGAATGAATATTATGGCTTGGAAAACATATTAATATTTATTGGTTGGAAAGCAGCATAAAACAACAAAAACCGTATATATTACCATGAAATAAAAAAATTAGCATGGAAACGCTAATGAAACATGAGACTATATACCTATGGCATTTTTACTTCATTACTCATGCGGCATATTGTCCCAATATCAATCCAACTGTCAAAACTCGAATAAATTATAAATATGAAGCGTAATAGTATCAAGAAAACAAAATGACTACACAGCGTATTCGATGACATATCCTTATTCGTCCCAATTGTGATTTTAAATAATATTCAATAACAACAAATACTTTTCACAATTATATTATTTAGCAGTCATTTGATTTTTAAGTCAAAAATCAGTAGATAATTACTAGGAATCTGCTAATTGACTTTCAATCCCCACATCGACTGATAGTATGTCCATGTGCAGACCCACATAAATTGTCTTATTATTAAAATAATGCATTACTTTTATCAGTGTAGCATCTTAGTTTTATTAATAACTAATACATAAACCTGTCTATGACAGAGATAGATGAGCTATATCTCTTCAAGCATGCAAATATTTATAGGAGGTTGATTGCTATATCTTTTTTCCTGACAAATGACAGTATTTTTCAATATGTTGATTACTAAATGGACGAACATGCCATAGGACATCAAAGGATGGCATACTGTTCAGAATGGCAATCGACAGCATAACACAAACTATCGAATATATTTCTAAGGGATGGGATCTAGATTAAAATCTAGATCTTCTGGATGGAAAATCATAATATTTCCAAATTCAGTCTGGCCTAAAACATTAAAAAAATTAACTAAATCAAAATATCCATTGAACTTCATACCACTATAGTGGATCCGCCATTTTGAATTTGAAAAATTGTAGTTGAAACTAAGAATTATTATTACTTTTGAGTTATTCTGTCTGTTTTGTTTCAGAATATTTTCAGCCATCATAATATTTATGAAAAGTATGTCTTACTTGTTAGCTTCACTGTTTTATTTTATCCATGATAATGGAAACAATTTCATTCTCATTGATGCATTTTCATGATCTTAATACAATACGGGATTCTTCATAAAATCTGTCGAAACAATTCAAGTTTGGTTGAAAGTGAATTATTATAATATTTAAATAAGGTATATATTTGTGAATATTTTAAAATCATAAAAATGTGTCGCATGTGCAATGAACGCAGAATATCATTGTAATATCATAGGATTACGGTTGAAATGTCAGAGGCAGCTTTATTCTAGATAACAATAAAGTTCATTAAATAGAAATTTACAATATATATTCTAGAAAATGTTTATCCTATGAAAGAAGAGCTCCTGTTTTTTAATTTTGATAGTTACATGACTTACAAAATGAAATTTTCAATGGTATAATCTTCATTAAATAACATTTAACTTTCAAAAATTAGCAGAAGAAATATTCTGGATTATCTGCATTTAAATTCACGTACTGTATTTCAATTTAATCCATCAATATATTTTTATTTATTGCTGTATATTTTTAAAGGTTATTTATCTTTTCGTCTCGACAGCTTTACTTTATAAATTATTTCCTGTTTGTCCTTCTTTTATTATGCAATGTATACTGAAAATATTTTTCGTTTCAACACAATTTTGACGATACTATGTTATTCAAACCTAATTTTAATAAATTTCTCTTTGAATATTTAAATTCTTTTCAGTTGTAAATAGTAAAAGTGGCAGATACTATTTATATAACGGGAATCATTAATTTTGCAAACATATTCTGATATATGATATACAAGATTATTTTATCGATTTGGATGATAAATAACTATGTTTTCGAGACAGTTACTGATAGAGTCGTGAAACAAAACTAAATATTTCCAGTAAGCTTGACTTTAACATTACTGCTGTGAGGAATGCACCAATGGTGATTCGAACCAAAATGGTATCTCAATAACAAAACACATAATTTAATGTTTCTTATGATTTTATGAGACAAAATCTGTAAATATTAACTGTCACTTTAATTTCCTATAGGGACTTCATTTCTAGTAGGATGAAAAACTAATTCATTTCTATTTAGTTCTGTCGACAATATTGAATTCAAATTGTTAAAAAATTGAATTGGAAGAACAGGATTCTTTCTTTGATCTTTATCATGATAATATATATCAAATCTATCAATTTTTGGCACTGTTGTTCCTGAATAAATAAAGAATTCATTGCAAATGTCATTACTCGCGGAATACAAATATAGGGCTTGTTAAAGATTTCAAATATTGATAATGTTAACTGATAGATCACGTATTGAATATTTTTAACTATTTTTTGAAGGAAAAAGAGACTTATGAGATCACCAGCTGCATCCCCCATTAATAACTTTGAAATACTAAATTTTCATGAAATTTTGTGGCGATTTCTACCATTAAAGGACGCTGCATCAATTAACCTACTTCTACCTATAAACATTTGAAAATACAAATGTTCAAACTTCTGAGACATTCTTACTTCATGTTAGCACTTAGCGCCATCTATTGCAATAATATAAAGTTCTGGTAAAAAATCAAATTCAATTATGTAGTATTAAACGATGCGATATCGAAGTGATTTTAAACAGCAGAACATCATTAACAAATTTCATGAAAATCAGCCTAGTAGTTTAAAATTTATTAATAGAAACACACACATACAGTCATGATCCATTATAAACCTCCTTTTTCTTAGGCTAAAAATGACGGATGCTCAAATTTCAAACGTTTATCATAATAACTTTTGAACTGCTTATTTGATTTTTATTAAATTTAAAAGGGTGATCAGTATATTAAAATCGAATTTTAAGTAGCATTAACTGACTATAGATTTATCCATTAAAAAAGATGAACATTCAAGATAAAGATGAGATATTGATGAATGATGTGCTCTCAACCCTCTAATTCGAATCCAAAATAAAATTTAATCATTATAATCATTAACATGTATGGAACTACAGACTATAACTGCAGACATAATATTTACAGCGATTAATATTTTTTTAATCACATAATAAAATGGAGAATGAATGATTCGTTTTGCTCATATTATAATCAATCTTGAATTTTCGGGTCCCATCTATGAAACACATCTACATAAATACATATCAACTCATTATAGATAAATATGTCCGTAGGACTCATAAAATTGATTGCCATGTTTGGATAGATTTATTATGATTTTTATTTTTATTCTTAACAAAAGATGATGCTACAATAAAGCTCCTTTCATATTGCCAACAACAACGACCAAAGACTCAGTCTCTGTAGCTTCATCAATTTCGCTTATATGTTCCACTTGCTTCTGTTAGTCGCTGTCGTCCTGAAACAGTCGGTGTCGTTAGTCATTCTGATCTTGACCAAGATTCAAGATTTAGTCGTTGTCGTTTTACTTCGACCAATCAAGAAGAAGGATTTTTATAAAATAAAATGGAGGAAATTTTGATTTCGAACGTACGAGAGAGACCTTGGCAGTATGATGCTTCTCGTAAGGACTATTGGGATTTATTTAAAAAAAAAAAAAAAACAATAGCTGGCAGCAGATTGCTTTTCAATTGCTATTCTTTGGAATAAAACTCTTTCTTAATGTATGAAATAATGAATGTAAGCCCAAATTAGTTAAAAGGCTATTAGACAAGGAAACTCTTAAATTTTATCTGAAATACAGATTATAAGCAATTAAATGTTCATAAAATTGTTATTTTTCTACATAAATTTATTTGAATGCTCGGTTC
>WUQG02285163.1:0-19656 GCA_011317285.2 Androctonus mauritanicus | reverse complement strand
TAATTTTGGCCCAGTACAGCTCCCTTAGTACTCTATTTGAGTGGAAAGGGGCAATCAAAATTTAGCCACCAAGCTTATCATACAAAAGAAAAAGAATATAGAAGATACGTTAATTTTATTTTCAATATTTTTAATTTATTTATAATTTATTCTCAAATTATGAAAATCAAAAAGAAGATTATTTTAAAATTAATTTCTAAAAATTAAAACATGTTTTTAATTTTTATAAATTAATCTTAAAATAACAAGATTAAACTTTTAGAAAATAATCGCTTGCTATAATGATTATAGTTAAATTTCAATTTAATATATCTATATATCCATTTTTTATTTATCGCACAATTAATCCGTATACTTATTAATCGTGCGCCATATAACATGATAATCTAAATGCAGAGCACATGTAAGAATAATTTTCGCCACTAATAGCGAAAATTATTCTTACATGTCGCTGTCATAAAATTAGCCAATAATTATTCTCACATGTGTTTTGTCATAAAATTCTCTTTGTTTTTATATACAGTATTTATGATTGTTGGACAAGATGTTACATTCCATTTTGAGTATTCAGCCAAGATCTCCCCCTTCATTTTTTTTTTTTTTTTACGTTAGTAAGATATATTGTAAGTTATCAGTATAAAACACATTTTTGTTCATTTAGAATTCTATTGCATATCCAGACTTCGGAACTGATTTGAATATTTTTCCTCCTCTTTAAATATGTATTAGAATTTTTACACAAACAATAATTACTATCAAAGAATTAATGGGAACTTTCTATATGTTTAACAAGTTGAACAATGTTTGCTTAATAAAAGAAGTTTATTTTTTATCGTGCCTTTTTCTAAAGCATAGACTAATATATCAGCTGCATATGCATACTTTGTAGTATGCATATATTTCGGTTATATTACATAGATGGCTTCATTAGATGCTCATAATTTTATAAAATTCAGCAAGAATCTATTTAATCTTCATTTGTTCAATATGGTTATTCTATATCAAATAATTGTCTATTATTATTCCAAAATATATATTTTCATTAAATCGAATTGGAGTCGTATTCAGTTTTATAACTGAATTTCTATCGTTCTGGTTAATGATATAATGATTATAAAATCTTACGCCTATTATTTTTAAAAGGATTAAAATAAAGTTTATTCCATTTTTTTCACATACAAACACTTTCTTTAATAATATATTTTCAAAGAATTAAATCTCATTTATGCTTTAAAAAGATATAGCCTATAATCGTCTCCATAAAATTCTTCTCAAACTTCTATATTGATCTGCAATAAAATCTTTAAGCAAATTAATGAAACCGAATTCATTCCAAACCATAAACTTATTTTTCTTTTCTTACTTAAGCGATAAATTCAATTTTATTTTAAGCTATAAATTCAATTTTATTTTATAATTGACATCGTGAAGTATGCGGGCCGTATTTTACTGTTTACTGTTGGTGTTCAAACAAAATTTTTTTCAACATATCAGTTGTATCGTCAAAAAGTTACTATACTTCATAATCACCGTCGATAACGATTCAAAGATGTAAAATCAATCGGATCAGAAATGCTATGTAATCTGTATACAGTATACAGATTCCTAAATCTATACAAGTAAGATATCCGAATCTATCTTATTATAGTGAACCTTTCTTATATTATAAAAGTTAAATCGCTAATATTGTAATATTTGTAGACAAAATTTGAATTTTTCTTTTCCCAAGAAAAATTATAATATCCCAAAACAAAGATGGATTTAACAATTGTTATTAATATAAAATAGCTGTATAGATTGCTATGATATAAAATTTTAACTTGTTTTGGAGGATATTTTTCAAATTAATCTTCCAATTAGATAAACATACGGAAGTAATTTATTTGAATAAATTATATTGAAGATTAATTGTCATCTAATTTGAATTAATTGTCATATCTATTTGAATTTTAATCAGATTTAATTAATAATTATAAAATATTTGTTACGATCATGATAGAAATTAATATTCTGGTGGAATGACTAATTCTACTTTTTTTCCGAATCCTTAGATATTAATAAATAAAAATGTTTATATTTTCAGCATATAACAACTTTTGTAAATAATTTTCCATTAATCAAAATACGAAAACTTTCTGCTTGAAAACCTTTATTCGGTCGCTTTATTGATACTATATATTAATGCTGGCCAAACTACGGCTCTTTTGTATCTTCAATGTAGCAATAGCATGTTCAATAGCATGTTTGTAATTTCTTCATTTATTGTAAAAAGTAGCATGCATCTTTACAAAATAAATTCATGTGAAATACATAATAAAATTATCGAAAACACTAATGGGGCTCTCAAATATTTGAAATTCTCCTTCTCTATAGTGACATGCCATATATATATATATATACTTGTATATAGCATGTCACTATGAGCCGTATAGGAGACCTGCTATATATATATGAAACTATATTCGACATTTAGACTCATTATTACACTATATTTGGTACTTTAAAAAATAAACTTAAATTTTAAAGAGCTGTTTAAAATTCATAACGGTGTTATAGTTTTTTGTTTTGAAAATAATTAAAATTTTTCTATTGATTATAAAAAGATTTAGTTGAATATAATATGTAGTTAGATAAACTGGAATTAATGCAGTTGCAGAAAAAGAAATGAATTCGTTTTCCTATTATATGTATTATTTTTGCGAAGGGATGATATCAAATAGGTTATCTAGGCATGATCAAAGTTATTTTTAAAAAATATCATCATCATATTTAATGATAATTCATTAATAACTAGGTAAAACTGTATTTTTTCTAGAATATTGAATATTCTATAACAAAACTCCAAAAATAGTAAAAGTTGAAAGTATAGATATTTGAAGGCATCATTGAATACTGTAAACATTCAATTGGAACATGATACTAGAACTACATTATCTAACAATGATATAGAACTACATTAGTAGTTCTATATCATTGTTATATTTGTCTTTAATTTAGTTAATCAATATATTAAATAATGCTTATTATTTTACGAAATTTAATGGCAGAAATGTTTTACATTAAGATAAAATTTCACTTTTATGAAAACACACAATTCAGCAATGAGAAATGAGATAACATAATATTCAGTTTATTAATGATTAAATATCCAGTAGTTTTATTTTCCTAATTTCTACATTTTTTTCATAAATATCTTCTGAAGTAACTTATACTTTTTATAGACTGTGTTTTGTAAATTTTTTGTATTTTTTGTATAAATTTTTGTATATTTTGTAATTTTTGTTGTGTTTTGTAATTTTTATAGACTGTGTTTTGTAAATTTTTTGTATATTTGTTTATTTATATTAAAAAAAAAATAACTTAACTTATATGAATTATTCGTGGTATATAAATTTTTATGTAAAAATATTTTAAAAATATACTTCCTAATTAAATAAGTAATATTGCATTGCTTTAATATTATTTATAAAATTTATAGAAATTGAGGAATTTATTAGATTTGCAGTTCTTCACTAACTGGCACAGAAATACAGTATAAGATATGTATTGTAAATTTGTGAATTTTATTTTATAATGATATATAAAAGTTATTAATTTATATAATACCGTATATAATGTCTAAATGTGTTGATCGAATTTTATTAATAATCAACGCTATTTTCAACAGAAAAAAAATAAACATGTTTATACTATCTATACAAATATAAAAAACAGTTCTGGAAAAAATTAATGTATTTCCCGAACATATCTATTTTGGAATAATTAAAGATACAGAATTAAAATATATCATCAAAATCATCTTCAGAAGCATAATTGCTAAATGTCAAAATTTATCAGTTTTATAATTATTTACAAAGCAACTTTAGAAATTCGAATTTCCGCCATTTTTAAGTGGATGAAGCCGCAGAATTATTTATTATTATTTTAAACTCTAATTTAATGAAATGATCATAGTACTGAATTTCATAAAAACAGAAAATAATCAAATAGTTCAAAATTATATTAGGTAGAAACCTGTAAAGTTTAAACCACTACCATTTTAATTGGATAACGTTGACTGATATGTCATCGATATCATTCTTAATCACTTGTTCTTCCAGCTAAATCTCATAAAAATCCATTAATTAATTCAAGATATATTTAAGAGAATATCTTAGAAGTTTGAATGTTCATTAATTTTAAATAATTAGATATAGAGAATTAAATAATAAGAGAACTTCGAGGTCACTTTAGCCAGTCAGAAAATCACTACTGAATTTCATGGAAATATTTTGATCATTTCAAAAGTTATTAGTAGCTGATATGTATGTAGCTCAGTGATTTTTTAAGCCTCTGAAAGTAATTTTAAAATATTAATATGGTTAATGATTCATGTAACTTTATGATATGGATATGATTTTTTTTAACTAAATTGATTTTCCATAAATTTATTTATGATTTTTCCTTCCAAGCAATAGCATCTAGTATAGATGTATTAATTTCATTTTATTTTTTATAAATTTTTATTGATTCTCTGTTTATTTTTAGACTAATTCTTTTTTTTAATACTTTATTTTTGATTAAATCAAACAGTGTCATCTTCTGGTAAAACCAATTATTTTAAAAGATTTTTTTTTACCTTGTAGAAACGAAGAGGTTTAATAACTTACATCAATGTCTAATACTTTTTGATGCATCACCGTGTCCTCGTTAATAAAGCCAATTAGGGTAGTGTTTTTTAGTAAGTGCTATTTATGAAATCTTAATCCTATTGATTTTATGGAACTCTTGACAGAAACTAATAACAATAACTTATATGAGTAGTTAGAGTAGTAAAGAGATCATACGCGATTATATTCATTCACTAAAATATGAAGATAAATGATAGCAATTCGAAAAATATGAAAAGAATCAGTGTTTTCCGCTCCTTCGACGTTATTTAAACTTATCAAGATAACTTCTATTATTTAAAAGAAAGAAAACATGATGAAACAAAATTATCATGAGACCTACACAAAAGTTATTTACTTTTGCGATGTCTCAAACCGACGACACAAAAATATGATAGAATCGCATGCAATATGTGCAAATACGACATAATTATGTTTTTTATCTGATTGTTTTCATATATATGTTACACAACGCAAAATAAAATAAAAATGTTATTAAAATCCATTTAATCTATTTTAAACGATCTAGTAAGTAGTTAAATCTGATAAATTATTTTGATGAAATATATATATATAATATTAAAACCTTAAATTACTTAAATATAAATTTTATTTTAAATAGTTTTATATTGTAAAATTATACCTGTTTTAATTTATATAATATTTTTTTCGATACCTTTAATATGTGATTGTTTTAATTCTGATAAACGAGGAGAAGTAAGAATGCTATTGAATACTTTTTAATTGTTACACAGAGAATTCTATTCCTCTTTGAAAAGTGATGATTATACGAAAAATAAGCAATTATAAAATTTTGTGGAAGCATGTGAATTCTTCATCTGCAGTTTGATTAATTGTATTTATTGATATAAAAGTGTAGTCGTAAAAAGTCTTGCAATTAATGCCAAAATTTAAGAGAAGAAATTAATTTAAAACCTTTTTGACATTTATAATATTTTGACAATTCAGTCTTTCACATAACATACATAACAACACGATAACCATGCCATTTTGTTTGAGATGCATGTTTCCAGATCTAATCCAAATCTAAAATATTAACTTATTTTATATTTCATTGATTTTATAAGTTTTCATAATCAATTTTTAACGATATTTTTTAATTTTATTAAATCTTTTTTTAATAATAATTACGTTATTATTTAAAAAATTACGTTATTATTTAAATTAACAACTGCTGGAAGTTTGAAAAAAAAACAACTGATAAAAGCTATGTTAATAAAATTAAAAAAAATAATACAAATTAAAAATTAAATAACAAAATTATTTTATGTTATAAAATTACAATAGTAATGAATTAATAAATTAGTAAAAAAGAATGTATTAAGTTATATAAAATTTGCCTTAAATTAATTTTAATTATTTTAATTTTAATTAATACATTTTATATTTTTTAAATATTTATGTTATGTCAAAAATATGTTACTTTTAAAATAAATTATATATCAAAATAACAAATTTGAACAAGTTTCACATTCATTATAAAATTTCAATTATTCTTTTTTTAAGAGAAAATCTTATTAAAAATAAGTTACAAAAAGCTTATTCATTAAATATTAGACTAATTTATTAAAATTTACTTAAATGATAATCTAAACTTAAAGAATGCTATTTATAATTGTATATGATCTGAAAGGGGGAGAAAATGCTTACTTTTACTCTCTACTATTTCGTGATAAAAATAATCTCTTCAGAGTTTATGTTTTACCTTTATTATAAGTGAATAAATGAGCTCTTCAGAAGCTAGGAATACTATAGTTATTATTTGATTAAATGCTCTTAATCAAAACTTTAACTCTAGATGGCAATTGTTTAAATTGAATGCGTTCTTGTTAAAAATTTCATTACTTTGATGCCTCGCAATACGACTTATTCTTATTACGCTTATTACATATTCTAAATAATATTATTTATATTTTATTTATGTACAAATAATAGTGATAAATAATCTTATTTACACCATCCATAATTCCATTTGAAATTTCTTTATAGCGTGAAATGGAGATTATTGATAGAATACTAACTTCTATTTTAATGCTAAAGTTTCTTTCATAGTAGTAAAGGGCTAAAAAAAAATCCTCATGAAGCGTTTTCTTATCTTGCTTTTTACATTGAATATCTTTTTAGACAACTGAGATAAAAAAATTGACGAATGATCAAATAGCCTAGAGCAGTTTCATCAACAGCTAGAAATCACAAATGTAAAAAGAAAAAGGAAAAACAGCAAACTGTTTTCCCCATTTCGAAACTTAGTACTTTAACAAATAAAATAAAGAAACGCTTCAACAATTTTTGGTATAGTATACATTGAGCATATGGTATTTATTTCCAATTGAATCTATTAAGCCATTCCATTAATTGTTCTTTCTCGTATAAAATGATAGGAATGAATATAAACTTTTAATAAAAAATAACATCTGTGAACATAATACAGTAACTATGCTTGAAAACTGCAATAATTGTATGAATAATAATAAAGAGTAAGATAAGTTGAATCCATAAATGAATTGTAAAGACTTTTAGAACCCATTATTTAATGATTTTAAATAAAGTTGTAGGATAAAAGAACATCATTGGAGCAAAAAATGTCTTAGAAGAATCCATCTCTATCTTTTTTCATTCAAGAATATGCGTTATATTTGGTAGAACAGAAGAGTGAGTGAGCTTTTGAATATGTGTTTTGAATGAAAAAAGTCAGATAAAGAAAAGAGACTTAGAAATAGGATTCCTTCTAAATGGAATCCTACAACAATTTTAATCTGGTTTCTTCTCTTTTAATGAAATATTTATTCAAGGACACCATTCCGAATTTTATTCAAGGACTCATATAAAGTTATATTCAATATTATTTGTAGTATTCACCGAGAAAATATATAATAAGATCATTAGTGGAATATTCTCGTTAAGAGTTTCTTCTGAAAAGTAGTTCAGAAACTTTTTTCCTTAATTTTCTCTTTATATGACTATTAATCAAGGGTTTATTTAGTGTGTTTACTTCGCTGAAGAAACTTATTATGTTCTTTCGTATTTGATTTAATTATAGATTGTATTTAATAATAATATTTAAATAAACTATATTCTTTACTATTTAAGTATTAAATATAAATATATTTTTGAAATAAATGAATTCTGAAACATTAATAAAATAAAAAAACCAACTTCAAATATTTGCACTTTTTACTGTGATAATTTTATAAATACTATAAGACAGACTTTTTAACAGAATATTTTTTATAAACAATTGAAAGAACGATAATGATTGAATATGATAAATTGTTTTTTGCAAATATTTGAAAAAAGGAATTATTTAATCAATTATTATAAAGAAAAGTTATTTAGTTGAAACTAAAAATCTCCAAAAATTAAATACTATTTATTAAATTAATTTTTTTTATGAAATGAACGAGAAGTAAGTATTAATGTATTAAAACTTTTCTATCGACTCTCAAAGATAAATAAAATAATTTATGTATTACAGCATGATATATGCCGGCAAAATATTACTAGATATAAATCAAAAAGTTGTGAGAAACACTGATGCAGTTTTATGTCGATCTGAGTAAAGAGTGGTCATTATGGAATTTCATGAAATATGCGAATTGCGCAAGTGGGAAAAATAAGTGATGAAACTCATATGATAAGAGTTCTATTGGGAGAATAACTTAGCAACAAGAGTATTCTAAATTGGTAGAAAGATTGCGTGTTTCTTAACTAATTTAATTAGTTTATTCCTTTGCTAATTAAAAATAAAATTTGACAACATTGTATGCCTTTTCTCACAAACTGTTTGTCAAACATGTAAATTTTCTCTATATAAGATTAATTTGTTAAGGATTAAAACGGAAAATTTTCGTTTCCTCCTAATCTCTATTAAAAATATCATAAATGGGATATAAAAATAGCAGAAAAATGGGAGATAGAACACTGCGAATATTTTACATATTTGTCATTTTAATATATTATATATATATATATATATATTGCATAGTTTTATAATTTGAATTCTTGATACTTTATTATCCTAAGTATTAGCTGATTTTAATAACTGTCAATAAGTTCTAGTTCTAATAAATTATCGGCATAAGTTGAAGTTAATTATTCTCTATTCATTAAATGAAAATTATCAGATCATTTGTAAGGAAATCACTGTTAAGATTCCTAAACCAGCTTTCAGATAAGTAATAAAATTTAATCTGAATAATTTATTGGATATTTATTCAAAATCTTTTTTTTTTCAAGAAATATGTTTATTTAATATATATATAGCATTAATAAATAGAAAGATTATTATTCAATATCATTTATATATTATCTTCCGAATAACATAAATTTTTAAAGGGTTTATTGTAACTGCATTAAAGTTTACATAAATTATTGATATGTTTTTAACTTTTTCGCATTCTATCTCCACTTTATCCTGAAATAAAGGGCAAAATAGAAACTTCAATTTTTAATTATTATATATTTTAAATAAATTTGCACACAGTTTTTAATCCGAACATCAGTAATTAGCACATTTTCTATGATATCTTCTCAAATACGCGCAAAAAAAAAAAACAATAGCTAAAACTTTTTAATTATTGTTTTCTTTTTCCAATTTTAACTATAAAATGACAGCATAGAAAACTTTCAAAAAAAATTATTCATTATTTGGATAAGAAACAAACAATATTTAATCAAATATTGTAAACATCATTTGAGATGCGAAAATAATTAACATAAATTTAAATTTTCGCTCTCCGAATAATTTAACAGCTTCGCAATATAGATGTGTGATTCCTGATAAAAATAAATAAATAAATAAATAAATAATGAATGAATGAATGAATGAACATATTTTTGAATGATAAATAAATTCAAAAATATATAGTATGATTTATAAGAAATGTTGTTGGAATGTCAAATATGCAAATCTGCATTACTTTAAATATAGAATTGAATTTATAAAATTGTTATTAATTTTAATAAATGTAAATAGAAGAGTATTTAATTAATTAATTTATTTAGAAAGTTGAACATAATACGCAAAATTTATTTTATTAAAAATTATTTACTAGAAATTAAATTAAATAAATAATATTAAACATTATAATTTAATTTTTTCGTTCTTCCTTTTTTTTTGAGAAAATTATCCAAAGTTATAAATTGAATAAAATTTTAAATGAAGTTTCGAAAAAGCAACGAGAATTCATATTAATTAAATATTTTAATGAATTTTAACAATTATTGTTTAACTATAAAAAGTAAAGTTTATAAATAAACAAACTTATTAATTCAGAAGATAAAACCAAAACTTTTTTTTTTTCTTTTAACGTGATTTACACGTACAATATTAGGAAAAATTAAGAAAAATAATAATAAAATTTTAATGAACATTTTCACTTCGAAATTTGTTATAATTATGAGATACATATGTAAACAAAAATTTTATTTTGTAATAAATTAATTGATAAGTTTTATATTGCTTAACTTAATGAGTTTTGGGACTATTTACTTGAATGAATCTGTTTTAAGCACTTATCTGATAGTCTGATAAATAATGCTATATTTAGTGACGAAAGCCACTGAATATAACATTATTTATCAGATAACAAGAAAATTCTTAACTACGGGTTATACCAACCTTCATTAAATTTTAACCATCCTCGGCAATGATTTTAACGAATTTGATTGATTAAGAATATTACCGGAGTATGATTAACATTTAATCAAGTTTGTGCAGCCGGCAATAAGATAAATTTAGTTAGTGATAGTTCTGCAAGAATTACAAGTAGAATTAGAAAGTAATACATGTACAAAATGAAAACGGATTGTTTCAACAAAACTCTTCTAAAAATTCGAAAACCTTTACTATTTTTTACATAAAATTGATATTAAAAATTTTACAAATTTATAAGTAAATTTCTGCATTGAGTATGAACAATTTTCAAATAATTTTTTATAGAACTGATAACTTCTGTTCTCTTTATAGTAGGGATTTTTTCGTCTTCAACTTCCATGTCATAATCAGTCAAATAATATTGAAAAAGCTAGCTAACATGTTAAGTGCCATGTTTATTTATTATTTATATATTGATCTATATTTATAAGTTCATCGGTTCTCTTGTATAAGAAAAATATAGTTAAAATATATATTCGATATTAAGACACTTGTGTAAATTTATATATATATATGAGTTTGTATCGTTTCTAAAAATCAATATGTTTATAACATAAATTTGTGAAATATTTCAAATACCGAGAGCACTTCTATAAGATATATGATACGCTTCTGCTTTAGGAATTGTGCCATTTCTTTACCTCATAAATCATTCATATGTATGTCTATCACTTTGAATTAGTTCTTTTTGAAACATAAATATGTTCTAAATTTTGAAACATCATCAATAACCGTGTCAATCAATGCAGTATCCATATAGTGTAACGCATCATCTACAATGCAATATCCGAAAGATTTCCATCCAGTTTTTTCTAATTAAAAGTAATAAAAAAACGAATATAATTCTGAACAACAAAAAAAAAAAATTAGAATTAATGTATTTTATGATAAAAACTTCTCTGCGTAAAAACATCCGAAGTTAAAAAATCGATATCTAAATAAATTTTTTTCCAATATTCATAAAATAAATATTTTGGCTTCATTTGAGTTATATATATATATAACATAAATGGAAAGTCAAAACTCAAATCAAACTGTAAAATGATCATTACACAGGTTAAATTCATACCTGTTAAAAAATAAAATGATTAATATTTACTTTGAAGCAAAGCAGTTTATATATACCGTATATTATATTTTTGACAAGTTTAGACTGTTTTATTTCAAAGTTAGAATAAATAATTTTTATTTATAAATTTCGTTGTATCAAAACCCAAAGCCAAGTCTTGCGTAACTAATATAAAAGTTAGAAAATCCTAAAGGAAAGAATTTTTATCTGAATTTACGTCTGATTTATTTTAGAACTTATATCTGAAGAAGAAAGCTTAAAGAAAGAATGAAAATAATTTAACGTTCTCTTACACGTTAGGAAATTTATTGTGAATGGAAAATATCTAAAACTATTTAGATAAGATGTTATTATACTGTATAGAATAATATGAAAAATTATTATTTATTTATCAATCTTTAATGATCTAGAATATATCATAGAAAATTAAAAATAAAATTTAAATAATACAGATATTTCAGTCTATTCATTATGTTACTGAGAATGACATAAAATAATACAATAAATTTATTTAGACATAATTCAAAATATTGGGAAATTTATTTTTCCAGCTGAGAAATTCAAAGTTTAATTTCTCAAAGAATTTCATTAAAAAAAAATCTAAATTTTTTCAGAACAACTCAAAGTAAATGCAAAATGTCCCAATACTCAGTTTGACTCAATTCCTTATGGGAGGATTAGCATTTCCACTTTAAAACTCGAGTTTTTTTGAAAAATTTCACATCACGAAATAAAACTTTTTCGACACCATTCGGCTTAATACAATAGCATAAAAAATTTTTAAGTAATAATGGGAGCGGACTTAAAATATGATAGAATAGTACATCATATATTACTCAATAGATTGTAAATTATCGATAATTAAATATATATGAGATATCGATCAATATTTTTAAATTAAAATTAATCAGATAGTAAATAATAATCTCGAACAAAAATGAATAATTAAGGCACACTAATCAGTGATTGTTAAAATTTCTCTACATGTTAATCTGCATTGTTTGTTCTACTTACTTATCAAATTAAAATATGTTAATGAAAAAAAAAAAAAAATTAAATATTTTTGTTAAATAGTAATAATTTATAATTTATTTTGTATAGAAACAAAAAAGTTAAGGATATAACTGATATCTACAGTATAAGACTTTAATTCCGTTTTTATAAACAAGGTTAATTATTTTTGGAAATATACTTGCGTTTTTTATGGAGAAAATTTTCATGATATTATTTTTTTAATATAAATTTTCAACAAAATGAAAGAATTTAATTTTCTTAAATAGAATAAGTTATGATCTAAGTATCAATATTTATACTAGAAAAATCTATTATGATTATTACAATATATTCTATTAAAGGTCAGAGGTTCGTTATATTATTTTCATATATCAAATTTCTTATTATTGATACAATATAGTTGATAAGAATGAGATATATCAAAAAAAAAAACTATGTAATTTTATTTAATATTTATTAACTATATCTTGGCTTTGATCATTGTAAACAATTTAATAATTTTTAGTTGACTGATAAATTATGCTTAATTTTAATGAAATATTAATTTATTATTATGAACAAAAATTCTAAATAATAGAGAAAAATTAAGTTAATTAATTATTATTAATATATTTTGTTTATTTTAATAA
Source organism: Androctonus mauritanicus (assembly GCA_011317285.2). NCBI lineage: Eukaryota > Metazoa > Arthropoda > Arachnida > Scorpiones > Buthidae > Androctonus > Androctonus mauritanicus. The sequence goes on along the minus strand of WUQG02285163.1, from coordinate 6,618 downwards.
TCTTTAAAATTTTTAGAAAGTACAAAAAGTTTTTATGATATCAATTTTACTTTAAATTTTGCTTTATAAAATGTAAATAGACGAATATGTAGAAGTATTTTTTTTTTAATCGTTGATAGTATTAAGAATCAATTCAATTGTAGGAGAAAATCATCTCCAAAGAAGATTGAATCGAGAAATTTTCTATGGAAACTTGATATTCTATATAACTAGTCAGACGGATTATTGTCTGAAAGTTTTTCATTCGGAAATATCTTGCAAAAATTTCTAATCAAAGTCATATATCGATATTAACCGAATCATATAGCGTAAATAATGAATTAAAAACAAAATTATTTTAAGTATTTTTATCCATAATATTGTATTTGAAAATTTTTAATTTTCATTTTAAGACTTAAAAAGGCTTCTTATTAATTAATAAAATCAATTTTTAAATTTAACGTCAAGAAAAACTTTAATTAGAAGTCTCTAGAATTTATTTATTTTTCTTTATTAAATAAATAAAACAGAACAAGATTTTAATTCAAATATATATATATATAGTGATTTAATATTTCAAATTAAAGATAAAATTAAAATGCATTAACTTTACATTCCGGACGAGACGAGATGCGAACGATACATCGATATGCGTCGCGACACGCTGCGAATCGATGATACGCGCACGCGTCGCATATCATCGATTCGCAGCATCACATTTAAATTATTTAGCCTAACATGTGAAGCCATAATAGATTTATTTTATAAACATTTTCTCATGAGAAGATGTTTATAACATAAGAAATTCATGAGAAAATGTTTATAACATGAGAAAATTCATGGGAAATGTTTATAACATGATTTTCTCATGAGAAAATGTTTATAAAACAAATGCAATTAATTTTATTAGGTTATTGCTCTAAAATTATTTGTAATATTGATAAATAAAAAAAATAAAAATATGTAAATTGGATATAAATTACAAATGATTTAAAGAAAACGAATTTTTCTATTTATATTTATAATTAATTGAATTAAGTTTGTCGAATACTTCAAGATAAATAAAAGCGCCATTTTACTTCTATCAAAACAATTTTTATATAAAATATTTGAAATCCATTGACCGATTCCTACGATTTCCAATAATTTTTATACATCTTTGAAGATGGTCTCGTCTCGCAATGTCTCAATTCATCTGTCTCTTCATCTGCGTGTTCATCCTTGTTTAGTCGCTTGATATATATATATAAGATAGTTTCTAGCTCTTATATTTCGTGTTATTTCGTTGAATTATGAGCATCCGTAACATTAACCTCAGAATCATCTTTGATAAAGAAAACCAACTTCAGATAGCGCACACATACAAATATAGTTCAGTTTATAGATAATCGATCATAGACATGAAAACTCTTTTGATATTATATATATAATTTATAATATCAAAAGTTTTTCATGTCAGGGCGGAATAGATATATATATATATAACATTCCTTAGTAAATATTAATGAAACAAAACTTATAAAACAACTAAATTATTTAGAATGATTTGAAATACTTACTTATGTATGATTCCAAAATATTTTAATAGAATGTTTTTCGTTTTTTTTTTTTTTAATTTATCAAAAAGAATGACAACGAATATTGGACAGAAATTTGCTAATGGTCTTACTTATTAGAGAAAATTATTGGTGACCGCAGTAAAAAAAATATATTTTGTCGCATTTAATTGGCGACATCTTCAATTTCATACATTGTGTCATCGTTAGAGTTAAGAGAAGTTCACGATACACACCGAGAGATTAAATTCTCCTTTATTACTAGTGCATTGTATACCAAAATCCTCATGACCGTTACTAAGATTTACGCTTAATCTTTCCATTTAAGTATAATTGATCGTAATAAGCCATCTATCTAGCAATAGTCACACAACCAGTGCCAAAACATCATGATCGTTTATATCTTAAACTCGACTTCTGGCAAAATTATACACATTGAGTTAAAGACGTCACTGATTTAACTAAACGTATTTTCTTCAACAGCAAAATTACCTCGTAATTTTTTCGTAAATAAAACCATTATCATTATTTGATATTCAACTTTTGTCCTCTTTCTATTTTTTGCTAAAAAAGTAAATAATCTACTTATATACGGTTCCAAATCATTCTAAGTAATTGCTGTTTATCCACACAATTGCTTCTAGATCATTAAAAAATTGTCGTAAATTACATATTTTCGCCAAAAATCAAATCATTGATTGAAACTAATCAAATCTTCTTAGATTAAACTCAAATATACGAAATATAAATGTAAAAAGTCGCTAGTTTACACTCTAATAATGTTATATTTTGGCATAGAACTCGTAAATTATACATTTGTAATTTATGTGAAATAAGTTTCCGATATATTAAATATAATTGTATATTTTAATCTATTAAAAAAGCTGATGTGTTTGATAATCATTTATTAAATTTATTTATTCGATGAATCCTTTAAAATTTAGACTTAGCTAATTCATATTATCAGTTCAAATTGTGACTGTTCTATCTCAATTTTCGTATCATCATAGAATGCATATAGTATTGATTAGATAAATATCCTATTAAAAATATTGCATATATATTTGTCTGGTTGAGTTAACAAAGGAAAGTGCATATATATATATATATATATATGTACACAGTATATTCATTTTAATAGAAGTTTTGAATAATATTACTAGAATGTTTTTAATCCTAGAATAATGAAATAAAGCTTATAAGAATAGAATAATAACGAAGGTTATTGTATGACAACTGAAAGAATACGCTGCTTTTTTTATTTTTATTAAAATATAGAATAAAAAATTCATAAAACTTCTGGACGACTTCAAAATTATATTTTGCTTAAGTTCTCCAAACAATAATTAACATAAATTTATTAATACTCTTCTCAATATCATATAATATAGGTCTATACATACAATGTTTTGTGTAACTAGACTATGCATTGTTTTTGAAGCCATAAAACATTATTTTAATAGCTGTTTTTACATAATTTTGAATGTTTTTTTTTTGCTCTTTTAATTTTGTTTAATAAATGGAATTAGGAGGTTTAAATACTCTTGAAAAATATCAAAAGGAAAATTTTATTAAATAAGGAGAGTAGATTCTATTAGAGTGCTACAATCATAAAGATCTTTTAATTCTAGATATGAATAGAGCAAATAAGCGAAATTATCATATAAAATCCGAATAAAGGTCAATATCGAAAAAATATGCATCGATAATATGAAGTTTTCATCAAATTTTTCAATTTCTTATAGAGATTTCGATTATTCGTCAAAGTCGTCATAACCTCATCAAAACTTCAGCATGAAAGATACGAATGATAAGCGGGAAACTAATGACGTAATTCTGTTTTAATTTAATGGTAATTTAAACTTTTTATATCAAATTATGATTGCTTCGGTGGTGCAAAAGTGGTTACGAATTGTGAACCAAAATAATTACGTTCGTTATTATAACTTCAAATGAGGAAATTATCGTTAGCGATCTGAAAGGAAAGTGGATGTTAAAACACGATTTTACTGATTAAAAAAAATTCAAGTTTTTCAATGAGGATACGAAAATCCATAAAGATTTGAATCAAATAAATTTTTATTTTAATTATTTATTACAAATAAATAATTCGATAGCAGACGCATTTTGAGTAAGTAATAACTTTTAAATTTTTATGATTCTCGTCTATAGGTTTTTAATGAAATATTTATTTATTATAGTTTAAAAAAAATTTATTTATTACCATCGAATAATATTAAACATAGAGTAGCGAATAAATTTAACAATTTAGATACACTTCTTCGCATTGACAGATATAAGTTAGAATGAAATGCAATATAATCCTATTTGTGAATGACGCAAACAGAATTAAAATTCGTAATTTATTGGAAAAGATACAAAAATATCCGTATCTTTTCAAATAAATTATGATTTTTTTCTATATATAACTATTTATACATTCTTTCCATATTTATTATTATTATTATTATTATTATTATTATAAAATACAATAGCTTCGTATAATTTTTTTCTCCTTTCTGCTTTTTCTCATTCGTCGCTTGAAAGAATAAAAATGAGAATTGCCATTTTATTCAAAAGAAATGAGGATTTTGATGTCAGTTTTAAAAATAGGATTTCTTTAATCCTTTTTCTGTAGATTTAATACGGATACGTTTAAACTGCATTATTTTATGCTGCGAAACTTAAATCTTATATAACCAGCTATTCTAGATTAGAATAACAGAAATAGAAAAGCTGCAAACTTTCAACAAAAACTGATTTTAGAAACAAGGTTGAAGTTTTTCATCTCCATCTCTCTATAAAAGCTTTCAGGATTGTTTTAAGAATCATACCAAAAAAAAAAAAAAAAAGATTCAGGAATATTTTTCTTGTGAAGAGATTCTTCAAAGATTGTTCTTCTCTTAAAACTTTTTTAATGGAACCTTAATTGATCATATTCATATTTTATGAAAGTGAGAGAATATTTTTAACTTTTATTGTCGTCATTATTTTTTTTTTTTTTTTTTTGCTACTACTTGAAATTTTCCATCAATGGAGATACTAATTAAATTTTTTTAAATTCAGCATAAAAATGAATTAAGATAAAATTATAAAATATTTTGGAATTTTTTTTTTTTTTATAAAATTTGATATACTGTATATAAAAAAATAAAATTATCGACCTTGGACATAACTTTATTATTTAAATTAATTTACTCAGTTATTTAAAAAACTTAAGCTTTTTTTTACTTAATCTACTTAAAATAAATAGATTAATTTAAAGGACTTTTTTATTCTGATTTAGTATCTGGAAGATTAAACGTTATTACCAGTTTATTTAAATTTTAAATAAAGTACTTGGACATTTTTATACTATTGATTACATTAACAAATAAATAGATGAAACTAAATTACTATAAATACTGTTTAAAGAATTATTCAGGAAATCGTTTTTAATGCTGAAAAAATTTTTCATGAATTATGAATTAATTCAAGAGTAATCTTTTAAAATTTTTGATCTTAAAAAAAAAAAAATAAGTTATTTTAAAACTTTCTATTCATATAATTAACTTTTATTAATTAATGCACTTTTATTATTATTTGTTGTAACGCTGCTGACTTAAAACAGCTACTTAAATGAGAATATTACCTATTTAAGTAGCAAAATTATAAATATTCTGACATTAAGTTCATTACAAAATTCAAAAATTTATTTATATATAAAAAAAAAAAAAGAAAAAGAAAATTTTGCTAATATTTGTCGGAGATGGAGTTCGTCTCTTTTTTACTGTTGGAAATGTGATTAGCCTTGTTTCCGAAGAAAAGTAAAGCTTATGACGTCAGCATGTTGCCTATTTATTGTGTCCCCTGATAAAACTTAACTTTCGGACTGATTTTTATAATTTCATGAAATTTCTTAATGACGTTCTTCCATTAAAGGTAACTTCTACGTCGCATCATTTAACATTCTACCTTCAGCCATTTGAAATTATCTCTTAATATAACCTGAATTAATTATTAGATTTTTATGAGATTTTAATAAGATAGTTAATTCGTTGAATTTGATCTCGATAACAATCAATTAACTCTATATTCAATTATTCAAAAATGGCCGACATTCAAATTTCAAAGATTTCTTTCTTAATGACTTTTGAACTATTTGATTGAGTTTTATAAAATTTAGCAAAATGCCCAGGCGATTAAACTTAAATTCGAAGATTAATTAACTTTGTAAATTTATCTGTTTTAAAATGGCGGTCGTTCAATCTTCTCGGGTTTCTCTATAATAACTACGGAATTATTTGATAAATTTTTATAGCATTCAAAATAGAGACTATGTCATCGAAGATGATTTTGGTAACAGATAATTTTTTTTTAATTATTCCAAAATAAAAGACACGCTCGGAAAGTAGACGATTAATTCTTTTCAGAACTTTTTTTTTGTTAATAAATGGTATGTGATTAAAATAAATATATTAAATTATTAAAAAATAGTTTTTTTTAATTATTTTATTAAAATTAGAAATATAAAAAATGATTAAGATTTGGGGTAATTTCTTTTAAAATTTTTAACGAAACAACAATATTTAAGCCACTTGATAAACATGGTTGAAACGATAAAATCAATCATGATTATCAGCTAAGATTTACTTTTGAGTCAAAGGTTATCCTTTAATATTTGATTCCCGAAAACTGGACTTTCAATTGATTTCTTTATATAATCCGGATTTCTTGGTGTTCGGTGCAGGAAATTTTAGAATATCATATATTATTCCATTCTAAGAATAACAATGGTTGATTCTGCATATGCAGCTAATACTAAAGTTAAGTAATAAAATTGCCTAATTTTTCCGCTCACGTTATCTTCTTTTCTACAAAAAGCGGATAAATATGTATTGTGCTTAGTTTCCCTATTTTAAAATAAGTACATCTAGGAATAATTAACTAAACTCATATAAATTTAGTTCTTAAAAATGTATCAACTGATGACAAAGGAAGATTCAATAACAAATAGCATCCTAATAAATTTATACAATTAAACTCGAGAAGGTTCTGGATAAATAAGGGGAGAATGGTTTCTCATTCTTTTGTTAAATTAAAA
>WUQG02285052.1:0-19656 GCA_011317285.2 Androctonus mauritanicus | reverse complement strand
GTCGACGTTTTCAACGATTGACGTCATTACCGTTGTAAAATTCGACGTCAACCAGTGTCGAAGAACGCGCCCCTGATTTCGATGGGTCACAAGTCGCCAGAGATCGAGGCCATCAAACAGCTGACCACCATGTGAGATCGGCCATCGAATGGAGTTCAACGATCAAGATCCTGACTTTTCTCAAAAAAATCTGGAAATGTGATATCCGGGAATTGAACCTGGTCCAAGTGTTAGTGAATGTTTAACTAACAGACCGACGGGAAGATTTGTCAGGAAATGTACTTTTCTCACACATTAGGTTGGAATATTTTGCCTGTTTTTCTTCTCACAATCCCTAAATCTCTTCCTTTTTTCGTGATGATTTTGTTTATTATAATCTTGAAAGCCAAGTTTCCTCCATTTGTATGATTTTACTCGTTTCTTATATATCCCTACCAGACTAATTCAAAAATTTAGTGTGTACATGCAGAAAATGACATATGATTTCATAAGATACTTGTTTTTTAAAAAAATAAGATAAAGAACATTTTCCCAGCCTCTTATTCAGCATTTTATGAAAATTTTAATGCCATCGTTTTGTGCTGTAAATTTTTTTAAAAAGTGAAGGGTTATTGTTTCTTCATCTATAACTTTAAAATGCGAATTTCTCAAAAATTTTCGAGTCAGCCGGATAACCCTATGATAAAGCATTTGCTTACTATCTTGAAAGATCGGATTCAATCCTGGTCCTCATTTACAGGTTTTTAGGAGTCGGGGATCGTCTTATCCTTCAATCTTCCTTCCATCATGGATCCGATGGAAAGAAGAATGAAAGATAAGTCAGTGATGGATTCTAAAAGTGGCTGCCGCTAGGTATAAAATATCCCAAATATGATATGGCAGCATAACTAAAACTAGCCTAAATCAAAAATTTTTATACAGTATTAGGAAATTAAATTTTTTCAACATGAAACAATGAAATAAAATGTTTCATGAAATGCCGGAATAGAAATTTAGGAAATGGACCTAAACAAGATTATTAAATATTTTATATAGAAATATTATGTGAAGGATACGGAATTTGGATCGGATGTAGTGTGTGTTTCTTACCTCTTGTTTTGTAAGTTGTCAAAAAAAGAAACAGAGAAAGGAATTTGAGAAGAGAATGGCACACGAGGAATTGAGAAAAATAAATGATAAATATCGTGCTATCTTACGAGGAGACTTTTGTCCCTCCAGCATTAAATATCGAAATATCAAAAATAAATAAGAGATAAGGTGACGGAGAGGAAAGGTTTTATTACACGCAGGTGTCATAGGAATTTGAGAAGAGATGATGTCAACGAAAGTCAATAGTCGATAAGCATCCTGTCGTTCCTCGGGAAAAAGATGAAAAAAGAGTCGGTTTGGCCCGGGATTCTGGCAAGAAGAGTCAGCTTCCGTCTGCAGAAGATAAGTTCCAGACATCGGCTCTTTTAACTCGTCCGTGATAGTCGATCTTCCTGAATGTTGAGAAGACGATCGTCATAAGATCTGACGAACGAAAAATATTTCCGTGTTGTACATAGAAAAGAAGGGAAATAACAAAAGAAAAAGGACAGTTTAAAATTTATTTTCAGGCAAATAGAAGTTTGGACTGTATCAACTTGATATTATCAACCTTCACACGTTAGGTTAGATTAGGTAGGTTAAGCCGCCATATCGCACGAGGGATATAACTCTCTCACTCAGATTCTATAGTATCCTCCTCCGAGGGAAAGATATTTAGTCTCTCAAAAATTATTGTCAGGCTTATTAAATCTTCTAACAAAATCTCTCTATTAAAAGAATCAATAATTTCCTTTGATAGAGAGATTGGTTGAACTATTGGCTTCTATGTCACTAGTGTCATAGAGTCTCATTATCTGTTCTTATTCATCGCGTCCATCGATGATCATGCCACATACCGCGAGTAGGCCAAAATCCTGTACAAACCCATCTACTGGTCTCACAGTTGTAAGGTATTCTTTGCGTGCTCTATTGTTTTATTTAAAATATTGAAATTATATTTATTTGTAATATAAATCATGCTGTTGTGATATTAGAGAAGAAATGTGATCCAAACTTTCTAATACAATACTATCAATTTTATTATTTATCATTTCAGGCGCCTCTTTCTTATTTGATGATGATAATACATTACTGACATAAAAGTTTGTTGCGTTCTCCAACATTGTAATGTATAAAGTTACTTAACCGCATCTTTATGAGTTTTAGGACAAGTTTTTGCTACATATTCATGAAATTAAATTTCAATTATTCGCGATGGGTGTAATAAAATTCTACTATTTTTTGAATCTATGTGTATAAATAGATCTCATCAGTATCTATTTATTTACTAATCAACTTCAATTGGCATATATCAGTGGTCTCAAACTCAAATTGCGTGTGGGCCGAATGTGCAATTCGAAAGGAAATGAAGAGCCGAATATTTTCAAAAAAATTACAATGAAAGGAAAATATTTTACTGATACAATAGTTACTGATAGCACAGCGCAGTTGAGTACAGTAAGCTTTAAACTTTACATTGATATTTTATTAACGTTAAATTGTGATAATTTTCCGACTATGACATGTATTTAAACAAATAACTAAAACATCTTCGCGGGCCGTACAAAATTGCTTTGCGGGCCGCCAGTTTGAGACCACTGGCATATATCGAGAGTTCTATAGTTAAATTTTTTCGCATAATATAAATGTCTTAGCGAAAAAGTCTAATTGTCGAATGTTCAAAAATGGAAATGAGGAAACTTTTATATGACACCATTCATCGTTATTTTTGTAAAATAATTTGCAGATTACAGTAAATTTATTGATGTATGTATGTATTTCGATAAAAGATATATTTCATCGTGAAAATAGTTAAGTACCATTTTTATATAGTCGAATTTCGATTTTTGTTTTGTAGAATATATAGGGAAATAATATCTTTCTCATATGGATTAAAATCTTTGTTCACAATAAAATATTTGCAAAATATACTAATTTTTAAATTAAATCAAAACATGGATTAAACGTATTATTTATTGCATATGTTTTTATAATATCCATGATCAACTGTAGATGCAGAAATAAATTTTAGAAACAAAAAAATATTTTTATAACTAAACTAAACTAAGCTAACTTAATAACTAAATATAAATGTGTTTTTAATATTTATATTAAAATATAAATATTAAAAGCATATTTATATTTACATATATAAATATACTGTATTTCTATTTTAATTATTAGAAAATAACTTGCGATTCTGTCTTTATAAATTCTTGGTCCAATATTTTTAAATATTGGATCAAGAATTTATAAAAACGAATCCTGTTGAACCCCATACTTCAATCTTCAGGTTTTATTCGTTACGGGTGATGATCAGTCTATGAAAAACGCCATTGAAATGAATGCCGCCGAAAAATATTCGTTTTGAGATCTGGCGACATAACTAAAACTAACCCGATACAAGTCATTAAACGTCATTAATAAATCTAGAATTATCTTCCTTTTTATATGATAATTTTTATTTTGATTATAATTTTGGCAATACTGTATTAAATAATAAAGATTTTCAGTTTTTTGCGAGAAAAAATAATAAGCTTGCCTTAGATACAATATAATATATAACAATTGTTATTTTCTAAATCATAAGTATAGTGAAAAGATTACATAAATGTCTATTCAGTGAACTTACTAGGAAATCCGGACTAAATTGATTTCCTAAATTAAGTATTGAAATCCTAAATAAGAGGAATAATCGGAGTTTTTTTCTTCTTATAATTTCGGTTTAATTTTTATCAGTTTTACATTCAATAAGTAAAGATCATAATGTTAATATAAATTTGAATTTCTTGAAAAAATTTAATAAAATATAGTAAATTATTGATCTGATTCTTTCTTGAATCTATCAAATCCTTCAATTGGCAAAATCAGCAGCCTGGAACCACTTCACGGTTTTCTACAGGACGAATCTGGATCGAATCCGATTCATCATTGGAAAATTTATTTAACCGAATCCAGTTAGTCAGTCCTTGTATACTATTGTCTGGATGAGCCGCACGAATTTTGATGCCTGTTAATAATCAATACTGATTGGGAAGTGGCATTAAAAAAATTATTATTATTGAAGCTTTTACAGTTGTAATAATAATTGAGAGCTGTTATGAACAAATAGTAGAGAAAAAATTCCATCTTGAAAATTAGAATAATATTAAATACGTATATACTCGACAAAAAAAAAGAATGCAAAGTTATTTGAACTTTATCAACTTTTTATCAATCTTTATTTTATTAAAAAAAAAAAAAAAAAATATGCTGTTTATCAAAAATAACTTATAGGCTAAGATAAAAGATCACGTACAGATAATTTAATTTTAAACGATTAAACAAAATATTTGAAATTATCTTTAAAAGTATAATACTATATTTTAAAAATGATCTTACAAGTTATTAATATATTAGTTCCATATATTTTATCTTGAAAATCTGATAGGACGTCTATTTAAATCGATCCTATATTTTCTAATTTTGAAAAAGTCCAAAATTTCTCGATTTATACTTATACTATTTCTCGAATCGAATATCTAGATTAAATATTTATAAAAATGATAAAATTCAATTTCTTTTAATTGTAAATTTAATTCTTTGTCATTTATATATAAGATATATAAGAGCTGCTCGATATTAAAGATACATATGTTTGATAAGGTGATCTACAGGCGAAAGTTCGATGTCAAATGCTTTTATATTTAAATAGAGGAGAGGACTAACAGCGGCATAAGTATCAGAGTTCTGCAATCATTAATCTGAGTTTGGCAAATGAAGGAATTGGCCGGTTAACTGAAAATTATTCCAAGTTGAAGGTGCGCGGAGTTATAGGATTTTTGCAAGCAGAAAGAGAAGAGTGAATCAGAGTGAGATTAACTGCAGATTAATGAATATTTATAGCTAGAACGTTTTGAGTCAAAAAGAAGTGTGTATGTGGTTCAACAAATTCAAAAATGGCCGAACTGTACTTAATGATCCAGAGGAACATAGAGGCAAACCAAAGAGGAACATAGAATGATAATGACGAAATGAAAATTCTATCATTGTCGAAGATTTGATGAGAGAAGAAAATTTCGTGAAATTTCTAAAACTTTCAATAGTTCAAAGCCCTTGGCAAGGACAAGTAATATGATGGCATGATTAAACTTGTGAAATTGCTGGGATAAAAGTCTAAATGTTTATAGTGACTATGTGAAAAAATAAACATTAATATATGGTGTTTCCTAAATTTTTTCAAATTTTAGACAATAAATATGTTGGAACAAATTTAATCTATACTTTAATTATCGGACCGCTCTCTTATATAGAACTATTACTGGCTATTTGTTTTCGAGACAAGTTTTAAAAATTTACATGCAGGACATCTGATATAAATCATTTCGTGATTCAATATTAAATATTATCAGGGCTTTTTTCTGTTGTAACGTAATTATCGAGTTTATAAATTTTTATTTTACATCTTTAATTTATATAAATAATAACTCATATATACTACCCTCTAAAAGCTATAGGAACAATTCAGATAAGTTATGTTATCCACAAGGATTCTTGGTTAGTTTCCTTAGCATTATCTCGTGAAGATATAAAATAAAAATCTTAATAAATCTTTTATTATAGGAAATGAATGTCCGCCATTTTTAAGCGGAAAAAATCTAGTATTGATTACTATTATTTAAAATTCGACTTTAACAGCCTGACTACCCTGTTAAAATTATCTGAAAATATCAGAAGTTCAAACTTTAAAGATTTCTGATATTTTTAGATAATTCAGATAAAGGCTTAATTAATGTGTAATAGAGATCGGATTAATAAAAATTGAATGAATCGATTAATATATTTTACGAGAATATTTCAGAAACTTCAACGGCCGCCATTTTTAAATGGTTAGAGCTAGACTGCTAGAGGGTTAAATAATATGGACGTTGAGATGATCTTTAATGACAGATTCACAGCCAAATTTGATAAAAATCTATTGATTAATTGAAAAGTTAAATACAGTACTTATTAATGGAGGATACAAACTGGCAATATATGATTTTATAAACCTTATTTTTCTTTGCAAAATAGACTAGAAAGATATAATCATTGCATGGAACATATTGTATCAATAATATAATATCTAAAACCAATAGTCAATATAAATAAATCAAATAGCTTGAATATTTAATACTATATTATTGTTATATTTATTTATTATTATTTAAAAAATATAGTTTTCGAATTTTTATATGAAATTGTAGAATTTATCATATAAAACAGACATTTTCATATGGAGGCCTACGAGTACTAATAGATGACGTAAAATATTTTCAGAAATATTATGTAATGCATTGATTATTTTATATTTCACCAAGGTAATCATGGATGCAAGGTAATAGTCATACAATACTGTATTTAAAATAATTTTTATTAGTCTTTTTCATTAATTTAAAAAATTATAAAGTCGAAAATTATACCAGAATAAAATATTTCCATATAGTTATAGGAATACTAGATAATATGTAATAAATATATTGTAAAATTAATAGATATTTTAAATTTATCTCATCTGAGAGAATAGTATTTGAGAAGTTCCAATGACTTGCTGTGCTGGATTTGTACGATCGATAATTTTTCTTACACTAACAAGTAAGTTTTTTAACAACTTTTATTGAGATGGTGGTTCTTAGTTTTCTACCGTTTTCCATCCTTATCGGAAGGGAATACTCCTTACAACTTTTTCAAGAGTATTTATTGCCAATCAATTTTGATTACATACGTGTGTTACAAGTATAAAAATATACTGCTAGGAAAGTATAAAGCCTAATCAGAAAATTGAACATAATGTCAGAAAGTTTGTTAACAAAAAAAAAATGTTCCCGCGAACTCCATTTTTCAACCCTCCAGTTGATCCCACTAAGGGTGTTAGTTATTCTACGATGGGATCTAAAACTGGCTGCTGTCAGAAATATCCCATATGCGATTCGGTGGCTTAATTAAATTAAACTAAATTAACCTAACTTTAACAAAAAATTAATATAAAATATGATTCAGACAAAGGATTTGAGTGATTAGTCTGAATTGATCGTATTTTGTTAAATAATATGAATATGTGCAATTGATAATAACCTTCATCCTGTTATTTGTGATCCAAACTCAGATTTCGATCAAGGTAACACAGTGAAAGACAATTTATGAAGCTTACTAGAGAACATAAGAGGATAGTAAAGAATTCTGTAATGAATTGAAAAATATAATCTACAGAATGCAAATAAAGACAAACTGACAATATTAGGAAGTTTTAAAACTAGAGTGGAAAATTATAATTCTGGTTTTGAAGAAATGAGAACGTTTGCTGAAAACATTGAAGCAAGCAGAAACACTTTACAAATTAATTGATTTTTGTAATATATATGGCTTGATAGTAAAAACTCCGTTTTTAATCACAGAATTCAATGATTCATCCAAAATAATTAACAACCGGTTTTATTTTTTCTCAAGAGGAAATTTTTTTAATTAATCATAAAATAACACACAAATAAACTTAAAATAACATATAGCTCAATAAATTATATAAAAATCATTCTTTTGTTACAATTTTAATCTGGACGCTGTCATGTTGTGATGTATGCTGATGTTCTTTGAAAGCAGAGGCAAAAAAAATCTTCAATTTCTAACTCGCACTGTGGTTCGCTAGAGAAGTAATGACAGCTATGGCCTATATAAAATGTATTAGAGATTATGAATGAATAATTGACATTTAATCATTTCCCACGAATGGAATAAGACGATTCTACACCGTTGGTTCATCTCCATCTTTCTTCGCTGTCCTTTCTACACCAGGACGATTCTACACTGATTATTTTTATGCCAGTGTTTCTTCTCCAGAAATAATAATACAGTGAACTGTAATTCATCTGGTGATGATTATTTATTTAATTTTTGTAAACAAAATTAAAAATATTTTAAATTATATAATAAAATACTTTTAATTTTATTTACAACTGTATTTTAATACAAAAATTTAGTAGAAACAGCACAAGATGATCGAAAATTTACTTTTAAATTATACAATAAAAGTCTTTATATTCAGTACATAACCTAAATCTAATGTGTAAATAGACATTATCACAATGTATTCAAGTCTAGTTTATTTATTAATAATTTATCAAACCTTCGTGTTATCATAGTTTTTGATTATCTGGAATTCCTTCGGTTCACATTGCCATGATAATGGGGATTCGTCTGTGTATTATTAAGCGTATAATTTTTAGTCGTATGACGTATGTTTTAATATGGTCAATCTTGAAAAAAATCACGAAAAATACAGAAAAGATGGGATTCGTATTATGAACAACTTGTTGCGACATCTTTCACTCACTGGAGTTAAAAAAATACCGTGACGCCGATGAATTATTTTAAGAATTGTTTCTAGATACGGAATTAGAGATCCATTAGATTATTTACCAGGATTAGCACACATTTCCAAATGACTTAATAAATATCTTGTATAATATTTTTATATGCATTAGTATATTTTTTATTCTATATACTGTATATGCATTTAATTACTTTTATTTTTCAATATGTGTAAAATTACCAGAAATAAACTTAATAAATATTAAGATTTTCTTTAAACGGTTATTTTTATTTACTTATTTATGATCAACAAACATTCAATTTTTCTGGTGTAGAATCGGCAGGCATGGAACTACAGTAGTTTACGTATAAACAATCGACATAGAATTGGCGTAGAAACAACGGAGATGAATCATCGACATAGAAGGTGCTAGATTTTCCGAAAATCTGGCCTTCACTTAATGACCTTAATCCATATAGATCTTTTTAGAAAATTACAAAGCCAAGATAAGAATATCTTAAACTAAGAAAATGCATTTTTGGTTAAAATATTTAACTACGGTCACCTGCGAAAATTAAGCTTAATTGGTAAATAAGATCAAGATAATCAATATAAATAGTGGCTATAAGATAATTATTGGCAATTCTTAAAAGCTCAAATTGTCTATGAAATAGACGTTTAGCGTTCTTTCGGCTTAATTTGGAGTAAGGATTTGTATAATATGATATCAGGTATTACTTTGGGAACAGCTTAATCTCTCGGGGAAAAAAAATAGTTTTAACAATAAATATTTTACGACTCTAGTTAGAAAATTGAAAAATGATAGAAATAGAGAAATTAACAGTATAAAAGACTATCAAATTAATATTAAAAAAAAATTTTAGCTGGATGGAGTGAATATATCACAGTTTATTAAATAATGCAAAGCTAGCATAATCTAAAGTTGGTAAAAGAATTATGAATGTTAGCAAAAAATAAGTGAAGATATAAACTTGATAAAAGTAGAACCTGCTATAAAATGTTTAAAGTAAAACAAATTCTAAGTATTGATGAAATTAGGCCAGAATTTGTTGATAAAAATGGAAAACCAAATATTCTTTGGTTATAGAGAATTTCTGTGGTATAGAAGACTGAAAACACAAATGGATTGAAAAAAGCATTACATCAATCTTCAAGAAAGTGATAACCAAGACTGCCAAAACTACAGAGAAATGTCATTATTTAGTATATCAAAGAAAATATATACGTATCATAGAAAGTAAGATAAACAATTTTCGATAATATTTATCTGAGAATCAGTATGGTTTTTGACTTACGAGAAGATAGCAGAATCAGATATCCTACTTTAGACAGATTATTAAAAAATGGATATTGTTAGTATATACCTCACTTGGCGAACCGGATTCAATTCCGGTTCCATACTTCAAGATTTTTTGAGGGATCTTAACCCCGTCCGTTGAACTCCATCTATTTAATATTCTGGTTGGTTCCATTCTATATACTCCTTGTGAAATTTGGTGACATAATGAAACAAACCAAAAATATTTGGAAAAATTGATAATCTTGGTACCAAGAACCAAAACTTATTTTATTTACAAGTTAGTACATAATTTATTAAGTTCAATATTCGCGATTCCAGTATTCATGAGGTTTCTCAAGAAACGGACTTTCGCGCATATGAAGGCTTATCGTATCTATATTTAATTTAATAAATGTTTAACTGTTAAATATCTAGGAAATGATGTGATTGGAAATTTTGGAGTATAAGTTAAAACATAAAAATGGAAAAAAGTTATTATTATTTTTAAATGCATAAGAATATTTTTAATTAATTTATCGAATTAAATTAACAGAACATTTTATGAGTAAGTTAAGAAGAACTGTTCGAAAGAATAATTTAACATAATTACAAAATTTCACTAATAACGTTTTAAAATAAATGATTAAAATTGAAAAAAAATCAGAAAAATGTGTTATGATTTCAACTTATATTCTCAGAAAATTGGATTCAGTCAGTTTTTCTATAAACATAAATTGGAATCGGATAATTTTCGGCAAATGAGATCTAATCACAGAAGTACTGTATTCGATCTGAAGAATCTGAATCTCATGATTTTTCAAAAGTCTCTGTGCCCAGATTATTAATCATATCTTTCAATGCTATGATCCTAACATGAGAATGATTGAGGTGAACTTAACTCCTGACTTAACTACTGTGACTAATAAATTTTGTGGTGAGAAAAATTATATAAATGAAAATAATCACAATGAAAATAATTTTTAACTAAACTGTAATTTTGCATTTTTTCATCGCTAACAAACCAAATAAACATCGCCATTTGCTTCCTTTATTTTATTCTTGTTCAAGTTATCTTTATGAATTGAATCGATAATTCAGTAATAATACACTATAACAAATTGCTTCCCTCATCATTTTTGGATCGATCAAGAATAGGTCAAGTTCTTTAATTTTTTCTAGAAAATTGAATACGAATACTGTAGAATCATTAAACGATTTTAATTCTATTATCGGGAATAAGTATTTTTTGATGAAATTAATTACGAATAATATTTAAAATATTCAATAATCAACGAGTATTAAAAAATTATAAAACAAATTTTCAGCATTTTCTTTTGATATTGTAGAAGTTTAATATAGAAATCGATGCTGAAATGTTTAACATTCAGATGCATATTATAATTCTCAACTTAATAAAACTTGAAGCAACTTTTTTAGTTACATTTTTATATTTTTCACTTAAGCATCTTTTGTATCGATTTAGTAATTTTTCTCTAGATTAACTTAAAATTTCTCAAAATTTATTATTTTTCTATATTGTTAAAATATACAAAGATTAAAAGAAAATTAAAATGCTATTTCTTTATATAATTTATAAAACAGATAAAAATGTTAATAGAATAATTTTTCCTTTTATTTATTTTAAGAAAAAAAAATATTAGCTTACGCTTACAAACAAATTTAATTCTGTAATATGATTTTTGTTTTGCTTTGAGAAAAAGGCTTTATAAAATTTTACTTACTTCGACTAATTTTGTTGTGACATTTCTGAAATAATAATAATTCTATTTTGTGTTTATTAATAAATTTAGATAAGAAATAAACTAATTTATTAATGTGTTAATTAGTTTATGGTGAACATACGTTCAAAATTAATAAATAGATGATTAGTTACATGTATCACCCATGAGAAGCGTACGCCCAACAAATTTTGATATGTCAAGTTTGTTGATAACATTAACGATATTGTATATTTTCCAACAGGTTAATTAAATTTCTAAAATGTTGTTGACCTTTTATTCTAATATATGTAAATGTCGATAGAAAAATTTTAAAGGAATATATGAATTGACAACCGACTTCAAATTTCTAATAATAATCCAACTTTACCGGCATAAATAGGTATTTTATATGCAAAATTTTTAAATTAAACCTCAAAAATGATGTATTGTGAATATGATTTTGTTATCATAAATTAAGAAACTCAATGCCTGGCTCATAATATTAAATTATAAGATGTTAAAAATGTAAATAATAAAATATGATAGTCATTAACTCTGTACACATTTTATGCTATTCTGTTTAATATTGTTTTAATTCTAATTATACTATTATAAGATATTTTTTCTGGTCTTTTTTCTTATCATCACTCAGAATTTATTTTATTCAGTTATAATTATATTTTCGATGCTTTAATTCTTATTTTTTAGAAGTGGAATGTAGTACAATTTATATAATACTTTTAATTTTATTACAAAAAAGTTTGGATTCTATTGCTTTAAGACTTGATTTTATTGTTTAAATTTATACCATTGTTACTAGTGTAGTGTAGTAGTTGTATCTCGTCATCTCCTTTTATGCTTTCAATATTTTCGTTTGTATTCTCAAACGTTTGATTGTTAAAATCAAAAGAAATTTGGAGATCCAACTTCATATCAACTCCGTCTTATGATTTTGTTATGAATCATTAATCTTCGTCTCTTCATAATATTGTAATTAATATTAAAAATAAAACTCTTTATAAATATTTTATGTATTACTAAATATCAATTTATATTTATTAAATTATATTATATTATATAACTTAAAATGAAACTAAATAAAATAAAAATTGATATTGAAATTTTATAATTATAATAATTTTTTTATTCTCTTTTAAATCCAAAAAGAGCAAATATTAAAAATTCTCTTAAAATTTGAATTTTAAGCATAAAATATGAGCATTACTATACTGGAAAATACAATAATAACTTACTTAAATCTGACTTACGTAAATTCGGAGATACGTAACTTCTCATCTTGCCTTTCACCCATTTATTTGTTTCATAATTACATATTACAAATACAAATTAGATTTAGGAATCTGTAGGTATCCCGATTTACGTAATTTTCGACTTGCGTTATGCTTCCTAGTCCCACCTATTAAATAACTCCGGGGTATTACTGTATTTGAACGAGATAAAAAATATTTATTGCATAATTAACATAGTACCTGACAATATTTTATTAATATATTAAAACATAAATGGTATTGCTTCAACCATATTCAGTGTTGATCGTTATCAGCAGCTATCTTGATAAACAATAAATAAAATATTTAATCTATTATTTATTGAAAATTATAAATGAATGATTCGATTAAATATTTGATAGCGTTCTATTTAATAAAAAATCTCATGATAATCTTTAACAAAATTTTTTTAATTTTTAATGTTTTTCAAAATAAATTTAATTAAAATTAAAATTTCTCGAATTTTTACTGCTTAATATTTAGTTTTCTTTATCTATTATATGTCTTACGAGAAATAATTCATAAAAATTGAAAATTTAAAGTTTTCATTTATTATTATAGAATGAAACTGTTATTGTAATAAAAATTTCAGCGTCAAATTTGAAACTCATGAAAATATTTTTAATGAATTTGCATTAAACTAATTAGGGGGAAAAGTTTTCCATAGACAAAACAAAAATAATCTTCCTTAATAAAATATTATTCCTTATTAAAATATTAGAATGTTTGTATTATTCTTTATAATATTATTTATTTAAATAAATAAATAATATTATAAAATAATACAATAATATAATATAATATTATTATATTATTATATAATATAATATTATATAATAATATAATAATATAAAATAAATGAATTATTTTATATTATTTCTTATTAAAATATTAGGATATTTATATTAAAAATGGGATAATAAAAATAACTAATAAAAAAATAAAATGACATGCAATGTCATATAATATTCACAAGTTTAACAATTTCGAGAATATAGATAACCGAAGTTAATAGAAGATAGTCTCTGAATTTGTTTTAGTTTTGGAGCCTAAGAAGTGAGATAGATTAAAAATACAAAACTTAAAAAGTTAAAATATAGTTATTTATCTTATATTTTACACTTTAAATATTTTGCAATAAATATCATTTATTCTTTTATATGAAAACTGTTTCTCTGTGAAAACTTTTCTAATGCCAATATACTAGCGTAGCTCATTAAATAAGCTGTTACTTTGGGCTCGAATATGTTAAATCTCCTAAGCATAAAGATAATCAATTGTATATTCGAAATTTGATTGAAATGGCTAAACGGAAGAATTTATAGAAGCATCTGTAAAGAATAAAGCGAAAAAGTTTTTTTTTTTGGTCAATTTTTGTTACTTTTTCACATTATTCTGGTTCTTTCATTAATTGAATTTGATGCTTCAAATTGTGCATTCATTATTATTTTAATTTTTCTCACTAATTTTATTAGTGAGAAAAAATTACTAATTTATTGAAACTATCAATTAAAACTAATTTATTCAAATATCAATTTATTCATAGTCAAAATTATTTTTGTAAAAAGAAACAATCAGTGAAATTCTAAATTGTTTGCTTAGATTATCTGCTTGACATTAACATGAAATGTACATAATTATGATTTAATTATATTATTTATAATTTTTCATTATATATAATTCAGATTTATTTAATATAAAGCAATTCTGTTATTTTTTGCATTTGGATCTAGTATGTCAACAATTTTGTTTTTGTAACTTGTATTTGTACTGATCAAACAGGAACTGTGGTTTCATTTTATTCGGTTCTATATAGGAACTGAAACTGTAAACTAATTTCGTAATTAATTTGTAAGTATATATATTAAACTATACAACTATAGACTTTAGAAATACTTTATAAGTTTATCTAAAGTAAAAATAAATATATCGTTGATATATTTATTTTCATTAATTTTATTAATAACTATTTGCAGGCAAGCTATCTTGCAGAGAAGCATATTTCTTTTTGTTGATAAAATTCGTCAAATATGATATTCTTTAAAATATTTTAAAGGATTGGAATTAAATTGCAATGAGTAAATTTTTTTCATATACAAAATAAGAGAGTTTCTATCATAGTTTTGATACCAAAGAAAACTCAACTTTGATATACATTTAAAGATTTAACTTCAAATAACACTTAAAAATATATAAAAATGATAAATTTATTCTCCGAAAGAAAAAAAAAATATTTTCCAAAATTGAGAATAGTTATATTCAGAAAGATAAAGGAGAAAAGATCTTAAGTACAATATAAGGTATACTGCATATCTATTTCAATTGGATTTTCGCATCAACTAATGTTTTCTTTCGAGAAAGAAAGAAAAACACTAAAATCAAGAAGAAGAAATTATATATACAAAAAGAATCTGAATTGTCAAAGACAATTTGATATCAAACTGCAATTTTACAATATCTGGTTTTGCAATATTTCCATTTTCTGAAAATATTACTATACCGTGTGCATGAAAAATTAATCGATTTTACGTAGTAATTCGCTTTTATTAACTTAAAAAATTATCTGAGCTTATTTGAAATTACAAATTATATTATTTTGTGATCATCTAATTGTTGAATTACCTTCGAATTTTTTTTTTTTTTTTTTTTTATAAATAAGGATTTCTGACTATTTGTTCTTTACTTAAAAATTAATTTTTAAAATGCAGCTTGATAAAAAAAAAATTAAAAAATATTGTATATGTTTCTTTACAATTTAGTTAAATAATTTTATATTAAAATTCGTTTTTGAATTTTTCAGTTTAAATTATTATTCTATCAATATAAAAGCATATGAATTGATTTTTGAAAATTTCCTCCAGTAAAACAAATTTTTAAATTAGTTAGTTACAAAAATGGTTAAAGTTATTCGCAAGACAATTAAAAAAGATAAGAATAAGAAAAGTCTGAATTGTTTTAAATTTTTATGTGAAAGTTAAAATAAAATGAAAGTACTTCGTTGTTACTTTCTACTGATCATTAAAAATTTCATTAATGATTTAAAAAACAAATTTTATATTTATTATTCATTAAAATTTTTAAGTTATTCATAAAACATAAGTAGAAATAATCAAAAATAAGAGAACTTTTTGTTTTTTTTTTTATTATTTTGGAAAGAGAAACTTACAAAAATTGATTGTTTCTCTCTCTACTGTAGAATAAAATTTTGTATGTCATAAACTTAAACAACATTATCCTCAAATCCCCAAATGATCAGAGGAATCCATTAAGTTTTATTATAATTCAAAATTGAATCAATCAATGACCTGAAAAATTTTTTCCACTATTTATTCTTGCTCAATTCCACTCTACAGAATCTGCATAAATTTTTGTATTGCATATAACAGAAAAAAAAAATCAGTTTTAAATTTATAGAAAATATAAATATAGTTATATAAAAATTACCAAACCATAAAAAAACATTAAAAGTTTAACATTATTTAATACATTAAAAATCAAAAACAGTGGAATAGTATTTTTTATAAATAATGCAACACATATTATCATAATAAAAGATTAAGTTTATTAAATAAAAATTGCATTATATCAAAGCAATTCGTGTAATTCTCATTGGTCTTATTTCTTGTATGGGTTATCCATCTTATATCAGTCGAAAGGAAAACAAAAATATTAGAATCATGTTGACAAGAATAAGATGTGGGCAAGTGAACAAGCAAAAAAACAGCAGCAAACATCATTAACTGAAAATAGTTCTAAATATAGTTTTGTTATGAATTAGTGTCTTATAAAATTTAATAATATTGACTAACGTCAAAATATGATAAATATTAAAAAGTCATAAATGGAAAAATTTATACATTATTCAGTTAATAAATAATCGTTCTTCATAAAAAAACAAGTGAAGAGTAAGAATATAAATCATTCTGAAAAATTATGTTGAAGATTCGTATTATACAATAGGTTACATGTATTTTTATTGATGAATAAAAAACATGTAACCTACTGTTTTTATTCATCAATAGTCTCTTTAGCGAATAAGAAATATTTAATATGTTTAATCAATTGAAATTTTACATTAAGAATATTGTTCAGATTATTTATTAAATTATACTTATTATATCTTGTTATAATAATATATATTCTATACAGTATATATAGATAAATATATAACAATATCCTATTCTACTTAACAATTGTTGTTTTTATAATAGGAAATTTCCAATAAAAAATATATAAAGGTGAGTAATTCTTTAAATATTCTTAATTAAAAGAATAGAAGCAAAATCTATGCCATCTTCAATGGCTTATTATATAAATATCTTTACTTCTGTTCTTTAAAACTGAATAATAACTGTTATTATTATATCTATATCCATTTTGTCTATATCAGATGTTAGCAAAAATTTATTTCCAACCAAATGTTTTTAACTTCTTGCATTTTTTCTCTTTTATATTAAATTAAGTAATTGTTCTAATTTTTTAACTTTTATTTAAAATTATTTCTAATATTTTAGACTATTTTTTAAGATTAACTTTGGACTTTATCAAATTTTTAACTATGCAATTTTTCTTTTGCAAACTGAACAACGGACGTAAAATTTTGTTAATGGCGTTCTATCGCATTATACAAGAATTGATAATTCGAGCTTTCAGAAGCTATTTTCTCTTTCCATATAATAGCTTTCTTTAAATAGAATAGAAAGTACACAAAAACCTTTTAGGTGGAAATAGAAGTGCTGTTGGCTATTTGCCTTCTAGACTTTGAATGCTCGAAGGTAAATATTAATAGAATTTATGGTAAACATTAAAGATTGAAATTTACTTTAAATGCTTTAATTCGATGTCTTCAGATGAATATTTCTAGTTTTCAAGATTACTGATTACAACCTATTTTCTGACATATTGAATAAAATTCCAATTATTCTGATGTTGATTCTCTTTATTTGTCATCTAATTTTACCAAAAGGTCATTTGAAAAGCTAACAGAATATTTTCCAACATTTGTAATTTCTCTTAAATAATTTAAAAATTTTCTAATTTTTCTACTTCTATAAATGAAAATCTATAATTTTTCAGAACTGTGCTGTTCAGACTGTTCTAATTAAGGGCATTTATTAGATTGCTGAGAGTAAAAATTTGATATTAAAGAATGCTTTTGAAATAGGCATTGATATTTTTTCCTCCATATTGAAAGAAAATGGCCACCCGAATAAAGTTTACATTATAGAATTTGAAAGAGCTTTCAAGAAACCTGATATATCGATACGTTTTTCTAAGATTGAGGTATTATAACGGAAGTTATTTCGATTTTTCATGAAGAAAGAAAAATGGATCGTCAGTGAACTATATTAACGAAAAAAATCTTTTCGTTATTTTCACTACAGTTCTTTCTACACTTAAGTTGCATTCGTATTTAAAACATTTCCTATTTTCAAAAGTACATCCAGAATTTTAATAATGCAAAACATTTTTGAATAAAACATTTTTCAATGCGTTGACGCTACAACATTAGCGATCTATAAAAAATGAAAAATAAAAGAAAACGGAATAATTCGTTATACAATGTATACCCTTTTTATTCTGAAGTCCGAAATTCTTTTCTAGAATAATATCGAAAGTATTTTTGATCGCATCCTCTACAATAACGTTTTATTTCATCTAATTTTCTTTTTACTATATAAAGGTTTTCAATAAGAAAACTGTCATTTGGAGTGGAGCCAATATTAAACCATCAAACGTCTAAAGTATGGACGTAATATGGATAAAATTTACCAAATTCTATTATTCTATAAACTTTATTGTATAATATTATCCAATAGATAGAATATGACAGTTTTTTTATTCATCGTATAAAAAAATAAGAAAAATGTAAACTTTGTCGACATTCACAACAATAACAAGATATAACTGAAAACATATATACAGCTGAAATAATATGATAAATTTATGAATTGGAGCAAATAGAATCGCATAAATTACTCAGAATAGTAATGATTAGAGTCGACACAATTAAGGGATGAACATGTAAATGGAAGAATGAATAAGAATTGTGTCTCATTTGATTACTGAAAATAAAATTGAATAAATACGCATTGAAAGAAGGAGCAGTACCGTTAAAAAGGTTGAATAATGATAAAAATGTTATAAGAAAAAATAAACAGTGGGTTTTATGTTAGGTAAGACATAGTTAAAATGATTTTTCGTCTAATAGACATTTATGAGAACTCATTACATTAATGAAGTGATAGTATTAATTAATGTTTAAGTTTCGATAATATAAGAATGATTAACATGTTATTAATTATGAAGAGTTTTTCCAATAAAAAAACTTTCTGAGACGTTTTAATTATTTTCGAACAGTAATGGGTATAATCTTCCTTAGCCTGAGTTTATTAGATGATAAATTCGTGAAAGGAAGTTTTATTTTTAAGTTAGAAAATAAAAAAAAGGAAAGTGAATTTTATTTTTTTATGATAAAAATACTTGAACATCTGAATTAATGAAATGAAGATGTCTTCAATTTTTTTCTTCCTACAGTTAAAAGAGGAGGAAAAAAGTGAGGTAATTTCAGTAAATAGGAAATGGAAAGTTTTAAAGATAAAAATAAAAAATAAACAAATAAAATGTTTCATAACTGTTAAAATAAAAATGATTCTGATAATTAAATATTAAAACGATAGTTTTATCAGGTAATATTTGCAAATTCTGAATAAAATATATATGAAAACATTGAAGGATTTAAAACTATTGAAAAAATTCAATATATTTGATGAAATAGATGAAAATAGCATCTGAAAATTTGAATTAAAAAAAAAAAATAAATAAATACACAGCATTCAAAAATTTGTTAAATGTGTATCGTTGAAGTGAAAGGAAGTCATCACACACACACACACACACACACACACACACACACACACACACACACACACACACACACACACACACACACAC
>WUQG02284941.1:0-19658 GCA_011317285.2 Androctonus mauritanicus | reverse complement strand
TAACAAATAATATTAATCATACAATCAATAAATATATTTCATAATATAACAAATAATAATAATATAATAAAAAATAAGCCTTCCTAATTTTTACTTTACCATATAAAAGTTATATTGCTTGATGGGCTACACAAAAACTTGCAACGGGCTGTGCGTTGCCGACCCCTGCTCAAGATGATCAATAATTGAAAAAGTTTAGAATCCCTAATATACAGTTTTTATTATATGAAAGTCCTTTAACAATAATTGAGTTCTTGAAATATTGTATGTACAGCATTAACTTTGATATTTTAGTTCATGTGTCAGAGCAACAATAATTTTTATACATTTCTTTAATCATATATTGTAAAATTCATTATAATAAAATCTGTTATTTTCTAAATAAATAAAAAATTAATTTGTTTTCTATCTGCATCCATATATATAAAAATATTATTATAAAAATATTTTATTTGTACATTCACAAATTTCTTACTGAATTCTAATAATTATATATAAAACTATATGAGAATATGGTTTTAGGAAATACTTATGTCTAGGTCAATGCCAAGTTTGACTCAAATATTATTGACTGTCTTATGACAGAATCATTACAATGAAATTCAATTTGAATAATTTTGGTTAGTGGTTTATTATTATTAATCAGATAATTTTACTGGGGATAATTTCAAAATTTGAAGGAAAAATAATAACAACAACTAGAATAGTTTGAAAGTAAAAACTGGTAGAAAAGAATTATTTTTATCCTTCTCTTGCTCTTTTAAAGGGCAAATCCTGCATACAACTGTTTCAAATAAATTTTGAAAATATTCTTTTGTAATTATATTACTGTATGATGCCCTGAAAATTTTAAAAAAACTGTAATGAAAAATTAAAAGCTTATCTAAAGACTTATGTTAGCATATTGTCCTCAAAAACTTTCTTCAAAGAAACCTTTATTTTGTGACTGATTTATTTATTTCTTCTAAAAAATTACCTATTACCATGTAAGAATATCAAATTTGTAAAATATATATACTAATTTGATATATATATATATAAAATTTAAATATTGAAGAAACAGAACATTTTTGACAATTTCTAAACTCTTCTGTTGTAGTTATTACAGTATTTTCACTTTAAATCATTAATTAAATAATGTTTCTGTAATAGATACAATAACATTAATAACTTTCTACTGATAGATTTTAATAATTCGAATTCTTTTATAAATTATTCTGGAATATAAACTAAATCTATAGCATTAAAATATAGTTCTAAAGGAAATTAAAATTAGGGTAATATCAATAACTTCAACATTAATTACAATGTATTACAATTATAAGTATAGACTTTGAAATTTTTTTTTCAAATAAACAAATAATTCGATCTCTCTTCCCAGTTATAATCTAAAATAAATCAGTTCATGAAAATCTGTTGCTTTGAATGTAATAATGCAACTATGTCATTAGAAAGCAGAATGAAAAACCCATAGATTAAACAGCAGCTGGTACAGTCCTTCTCTGAAAACATATATATGAATAAAAAAAAAATCTATACTAAATGCATATACATTAGTCTCTTTTTTCATAAATTTTAAACAAATTATGGTTGGAAAGAATGGACAGTCCTTATCCAAAGGTAAAATGAATTATAATATTTTAAGTTCTCTGGGTAATTACTTTACTTGTTAGTATAATTTTTATCGTTAAGTTATTCAAATTTATTTCTATAATAATCTTGTTAAGTATTTAAGCATTAATAACTTTAAATTAGCATTTAGTTGTACCTAATTTTAATGAAAAATCTTTTAAATAGCACGCACACACAGTGAGCCCAAACCGCATCATAAAATTCGTTATAGTTACTTTTATTGTAATATATAATGATTAATGTCATTATTATAATTTCCCAAATTCTAGTTGTTTGCATGCCGGCAATGTAACTAAAAAAAATATTTTTAAACAGATTTAAAACTGTGATGATAATTGTTTGCCCCGCAAGTCCGTGAAAGTTCAAGCACACAAGTAAATGAAATTATCTAAAGTATTTCGTACTTAAATTACTGTTTCATACGTCCCATAATAAAATTACTTTATCTAAATAATTTTAAACTGGAACAGTATAGAACAAGTCGTGCGAGTTACAAAATTATGCAAATATATATAAGATATTTAAGCTAATTAAAGTAGTCTATGTTTTTACTTGTATAAGTTGAAGATATCGGAAAATCGATTTGTTCATTTAAAAATAATGATGTCGACGTTTCGTAAGTTATCCAGATATTTCGTAATGGAAAATGGATGCGGGCACACATTTGACTAACTTAAATCTGCCTCGTATCTTAAGTCAGCCAAATTAGCATTCAGTTATTATTACTACAACAACTTAATAATTTATTAGTATTAACTTCATGCACAGAATATAAATATTTTTGCATACATTCTAAAACGAATTTCAAATATTTATAAGCTGAATTACGATTATTCGGCTTTTTGCCATAATTGATTTATACGAATTAATAATAATAATCATTTTTTAAAAGATCGATAATCGAAAAAAATTTTGTCCTCGTATATTTTTCACGTAAAATGTAATTTTAATAATTATATAAATTACGGTTAAGGGATCATTACTACTCTATTTTTAAAATATGCCACCTGAGGAATTTTCTACTTGATTATCAATCTTTGTTTATGGATTCCCCTAATTAGTTTGTATCACAAATCTTTAGTTAAAATATATATATATATATATATATTTTTTTAATTTTTCTTTGTTTCGATTACTGTCTGAAGCATTAGTAATACAACATATCTTCAAATAATTATGCTCATGCAGTTATACACAAAATTTAAAATAAAACTATTCTAATAGAAAAATATATAATGCCCGAACATCATTAAAAGTAAAAATGAAGAATTCATTTCTTTTTATTATTTCTCTCATAAACTATTGTATTATTATACATCTATATATTAAATCATTAATACAGTTATCACAATATGATATTTTCATTGAATAAACTATTTCTTATCTGGAAAAAATTTGAAATTATGACCAAGTCTAAATTTTGGATTTATTCCGATATAAAATTTTAACAATTGATGAACTTAAGAAAAAAAGGAATGAACTATTTTGTTGTGGTACGGTAAAAGAAGGGCAGTAAATTTAATCAAAAATAATTGTTAATTTATACTGAATTGATGATGATATCATTTTTTTTCCTAATAATATTTTTCATCTAAATTCAAACTGAAATATGTGAATGGATTACAGTGAGTGTTTAGAATATTTAAATTATATTATTTAGAAAAAGTATATATTTTTTAAAAAGTAATTTAACAAAGTTTACATAAAATAACATACAGTATATATGCAAGAAATTATATATCTCCAAGCCATCAGTTTTGCCCATTTGGAATTCTTCCATAATGTTTTGTCCCCTTAACGGATATTTTAAAGATCTTCCTTATAGGAAAAGTTAGAAATTGTTAATGATTACAGCTATCGATAATAAAGGGCGTGATACATTGCAAGAGCGTAATTTGGCATATATTCTGTTGGCAAGTGAATCCAGAATGAAGGCATTTCGAAAAATCTGTATTGTTAGAAACAAGACTTAAATAATCTTGTTGTTGTTATTTAGTTTTGTTTAAAACTCGTACTATAATTAATTTTTATTGATTTTTGGGGCATTACTGTTTTAGTTTGTTCGTCTGTAAAACTGGAAATGATTCAAATAGCTATACAAATTGTATAATTATTATTAGATACATTAATAAAGATGAAACAATCGGCTTGGTTAGAAACAACTGATTCTGTCATTGTTCATGGTTGTCTTATAATTTGCCCTCTCTATCATTTACTAAAATAATTGAACTGTAACAGGAATGGAGTTCAGTCAAGAGAATGACCAACTTCCTTACTTGATATTAATAGAAGATTCTGAAATTTCCTCCTTTAAAAATTGCTGTTTTTAGTGGTGAATAAATTCATTTTACAATTTGTTCCATATCGTTATGAATTCGATTAAAGATATGTATTAGGTTGAATTGGATTTTGCTAAAATTTATTGGCAACAACACAATGATTAAAAATCGAATGAAATACAATAGCATTAAGATGTAATTAGATTCAGCAATTACCACAAGATAATTTGCAAATTATCTTAATCACAGATGTTCTAAAGTGTTCTCTTTACTTTCTCAAAGTTATCTTATTATCGCAAATACCACTTCTTCATTCAAACTTTAGGGAAAAAAATAAAAAGAACAAATACAAATTTGATGTATTGAATCCAAACTGACTAAATGTGACAAAGATAAATCCAACCAACAGCTGGTCTAGTCACTAATATGTGGGAAAAGATAGTGGGTGGGATTACAGACCGTGATTAATAGGAAAAGCTATATTCCCTAATTTCATCTGAAGCGTTAAGACGGGAGATTCATGTTCGATCGCAAAATGTCTGAAATTGATCCACTTTCACTTAGAGAAGATTTATAAAATCCCTATGCTTTGAATAAGAATGTAAGGAAACATAGAAAAGTATCGAGAATACTTTAAGATTTAAATCGTGTAAATTGTATTATATATAATCCCAAAAACACATTTTTCATTGTTAACACTAGAACCAATAAACTTTCAACCAATAAAATTTCGGCTAGAACTTATCTTTCTACGTTCTAATATAGTATAAATTAAACTTCATCTATATTTTAAATTATTTAAAAATTATTTTAATAAATCATGTTTTTAATTTGAAGAATGAAAATTTTATATACGAGCTCTTTAATGAAAACGTAAGGAATTCTTTAAATGTATATTTTTTCAAGTCATTATTACAAGTCATTTTTATTACTCTTTTAATAGCGGGCGTTAAATCATAATTTCTTCGAATTAATTAATATAAAATGCATTTAGCAAAATGACCACAAACTGGACTATGCTGCGCTACCTATCACACGTACAATCATCTTTGTAATAGTCTACCACTGCAGTAATGATTCAGTCGGAGTTCAGACGTTAATGACGCAACTTCGAACCTAGATCCTCCCTAGTGCGCTAAATTCTCCAAGCTGTCACGAAATGATTTTCAAAAAAAATTAATAATTGGATATTACTTAATAATGAATGAGCAAGGAATATTCAGAAAATATCGAGCGATCTGGAATCATTATAAAAATATATGATTCAAGTTTAACCACTATATAATGAGAGGTGAAAAGTAATGATAAATGTGGATCAATCGATAGAATTTTTACTATAAAAATAGATTACTTATCGAATCAAATATAAAATTTACTAATAAATATTAGTCAATTCTTAATATTGTCTCCAGTATCGATTCTGTAAAGAAAATTAAACAAGTTTTGCTGGTATATTTATAATAGGCCTATAGTATATTTAAACAAAGTTCATTTAAAATAGAGTTCAGTTCATGTTGTTATATTTTATTAACAAATAACGAAAATATTGAAAATTTATTATTGTAATCGAATTTCGAAATTTTTGAAAATTTCGTTGGGAATATACTTGGATTTTGTACAGATAAGACTATTGCAAAGAAACGATTAGCTATGAATATAAGTATTGAACAGTATGTTTTAAAATAATAATATTTTAAAAATGAAATAAAACTATTTAAAGACGATATACAAACGAGTCCAAGTGATATCTATAGATGAGATACCCAGTAAATCCCGAATTCGATCGACGATTTCGGCAAATATATGCACTCGACGCCACAGCTTATCTACCAGGAGGAAATAAGTCCAATAACCTTTTTCCCTGGGTGAAAATCTCTACACAATGATGATGATCATGATGATGGTAGAAGCGAGAGATAAAATCTAGCAATAACGATAAAATTCGAGAAGTTTCTTATACTTGGAAATAAATATCACAACATTTTTCACATTACATTTTTAAGAAAACGATGATTTTAAAATTATATTATTTCCCATATATATCTGTCATTGTTAGTCGTTTTTATATATATATTATGTATAAAACAAATTAACAATAATTAAAAATGTTGAAGGATGCAATGAACTAATCCTTTTTATCAGCAAGTGCTATCTAGCAGTACATATATATTTCATAGCGGCCTCGAGTCTGTCCTTGGCCTGCTAAACAGCGCTAAAAACATACACTTCAATTCCTTCTTATAGGTTGTTCTGCTTATAAAACATGACATTTTGTCCGTATTTATCATTTGGAAGCTACAAAATACACCTGACGTCATTCTAGGTTTAATTTAAGATACCAAAACTGTAAGTAGTTTTTTTTTTTTTTCTAGTCATTCATTAAAATTAAATGAAAAAAATGATCGATAGAGAAGTTCGTATTAAATATGTATTCGAACAGAATACAGAAAGAATGTAAATAAATTAATATGTAATTTTTAAAGATTACAAAAAAATAAAATGAACATTTAATTAAAACAGACTTTGCAGAGTCTAGTTTAAAAATTATGAATCCCTAAAACATATTTAAAAACTATATTTCTGTATATTTTATGTTTAGTATATACTACTATATATATAAATTGCAGATATTAAATATAACGTATATAATTTAAAAGAAAATTGCATAAATCTCGGTATATTTTATAACGAATCTCCTAAAATCAAGGAAATGTAATAAAATTGATCTTTTTTTTTAAATCCAGCAGTGTATAATTTATGAGAACAACCATTGTATAAGCTGAAGACACTATCTGCTGACGTTTTTCAGGATAAACAATTAAATAAATTATTGCTTTCTACCGACAATGTGGCAAACAATTTTGTTCTAAAGCAACCGGTGCCTTTTGTAAACTAGATGAATGTGTTCCTGTGCATGTCAAATGTTTTGTAAAGATTTTAAAAGTACTGGAAGGAAGCCAGCATTATTGACATTACATTCCCTTTTATCTCTATATAAATCAACATGGCAATTTTTGCTACCTTTTGAGTGCATGCTAGTTTGCACAGTATTAAAATAGGCCATGTTGTTTTGTTTAATAGTAAAATTTACTAGACATTTTCAGTGTTGAAATTTTTTTGTGGATACCATTATTATACTACCGTTACAATTTATTATTATAAATAATAGAATGCACATCTACTGTACAAACAATATCTTATGTTTGTATAGCTATTATTTACTGCAATTTTTTTTACCATCAATGTTCTGATATCGCTATCTTTGCACTGGAACAGAAAAATACAGTATTAGCTTTCCAAAGGTATTCGGTTTTATACTTGCCTTATTGTATAGTTGAATAAAACTAACTTTCCTAGTTTAACAAAAGTTTCGGCTATTATGAAACTATTATTTCATAAAAAATGGCTATTATTTCTAGAAAAAAAAATATTTTTTTTTAAATTTTATTTTAATTGCTTAAATAAACTGCAAAGTACGGATAAAAATGTAAAAATCGTATTTCTAATTTTCTGCAAAACAATTTTTTATATTAAATAGAAATCATAATAATTTAAAACATTTCACACATATTTTCAATTAAAAATTAAAAAAAAATAAATGCAATTTTATTTCTCGAAACTCGAGTATCAATTTTAATTTGCTTGTTATAGACTTTAATGCTTATTAAAAGAATAAATATGATACGTGCTTTATATAAAAGATAAGAGCAAAACATTTTAAACTGCAGACATTAATTTATCGTAGCATCACTACTGAAAATCTCAAAAGAATTGGATAAATCTGAAGTTAGAAGTTTCGACTGTTGGAATATGTGTGATTATGGATCAAAAGAATAAACAAAATTTTCCGAGAGCGTAATGGCTCTTCCTTTATCCAAGCTGAATAAATGGCTACCAAATTAAATTATCATTCTGCACAGTCTCTTGGATGAAGTCGCGGTAATGTCTACAATGACGATGCTTTTGCACTCAATTAGTAGAGGCTACATTACATAATTTTAGTTTCAGCACATAATTTTATTCGAGAACCATCGAATAAATCTTTAGATCTTTTTTTTACCGAAAAACTACTCAAGTTTTTTCGACAACGTTTTGCACTAAAAACAAGACTGTTTTAGTGGCATTTCGACACTAAATTCAAGTGATAACGTCAAACTCCATCTAAGTGTTACAGTCAAAACTCCAACTCGAAAAGAAATGTAGCTTTAGGGTGAGATTTAGGACCATTCAGAAGCGATCAACGTCTTCGTTTTCACGCAAATAGTTTACGTGATGCATCGAAAATAAAGTATAGATATTATATAACCGATCCATTCTAACATTAAAATGTTTATCGCTGGATCGATAAGTTATCTAGCCATCCTTCTGATTATCTAGATAACATAAATCAATGGAGAACATCAAACCCAACCGATATTCTTCTAGATGGGAGGAGAAAAATCAGTTAAAGAAAATTCGATAAAATAAATGGAGTGAACGTAAATTTTAAATCGTTACTTCTGCTGAAAGAGGGGAAAGAGATGGATCTACACATACCATCCATTTTTTTACGTAATTTAATTAGCATAAAGAATAAATTCCTATATATCAAGGAAGTTTAAAAATTAAGATAGGAAATACGGTTGCATTGTTATGTTCAACAAATAAAACTTCCTCCCTTCTTCCTAATTAAAACTGCAAACTAAAGTTTCTCGCAAGCATTAATCACATGCAGTAACCACGACTTAAATGAATTTAGCCTCTCAACTACACTAAGAACCGAACGAGAAAGGTCGATACAATGAATGTGATGTTTTTTGTACTGAAACGAAACATATAAAATATCTAAATAATTCATAAAAATAAATAAAATATTTATCTGATTTTCAAATTTATTCATTTATTAACTGAGTTTTATGATGATAAAATACTCATGTCGAGATAGTAAGATGCAGAATGAATTTTAAAATGGATATATCGCCATCACGTTATGTAGTAAACAGTCATTCAAAGTTAATGTAATAAAAGAGTTGTTTACGAAATTGTAAACAAGAAATTTTAATTATTTAATAAATTAAAGTGTTTTCTGAATTGAAGTTGACGTTACACACTTTCTATTATCGAATAAAATAACTCAAGATACGATCATTCTGACTAATGGAACAGCAGAGAGCACGAATAAGCTGATTATCTCAATTTTGAAGTAGCGTTGAAGGTGCTGTTTAGCTACGAGTAAGAAATTCGTTTTGTTTTCTTCGTAAAAGAGAAACAAAAATAGGTCTTAAAAAATAACTGATAAACCATTATCCTTTTATATGATTTGATAATCTGAAATAAACTAAATTTATGTATGTATGTATATTGTATATATATATATATTATTGTATATGGAAATTTGAATGTGATTTCTGCTAGTTTCTATAAATGGAAAATGTTAGAGAGCATAAAAGAAATATATATATAAAAAATTAATCTTATTCATTGAACTTTTTCACTGTAAAATGTCTACTTAGATAGCTAGTTGAATAACAAATATTATGCGAGTATACTCATACGGAAATATATTCACGCAAATTCTTTATCTACAAAAGTGTAAAGAATTTCCGTGGTTTTTCTTTTCCCTTAGAGAATACAACAAAAAAAAGAACGTCGACTTTCAGATATTTTGTTCGTATTCATTTATAACTTTCTTGGGATTTATATCGTCTAGCACGCTTCCTATAATTGTTACTGAAAATAGTTTCTGCACATAGTAATTCACCGGTTCGCATAGGAATGCAAATGTTCTGTTCACGTATACGATAGTTTCCATCTGTGTCTAACTTCCCTGCAGCACTATTCTTTCTGCTTATTACTTGCGGATTTAAAACTTTAATTCGAGAGAATACACAGCTATGTTTGCATTAATACGAATTTTTAAACCTGTGTAAGTCTTGATGAATACTTTCGGATATCTTTACTTTAAGCTATTAGATAGGTACGGCAACCAAATCAGTATGCTAGTTGCGTAATATTAAGTGGTATTTTCAATTTTACATCGCTTTTAAACTATAAAAAAGTTTTATATATGGTAGTCAACCTGTGCGGAATGCACGTCCAGAGATGGCAATCAACCACTGTAGATAGATTATTGAAAAATATGAGCGCAACGTGCTTCAACTTGAGAGCCGATTCACGTATACTTGTAAACACGGAACTAAATAAAAAAATTTTTATTACATGTTTTCGACTGCACTTCTCAAAATATTCACGTAAATACGATATTTAGGTTCATGATTATACGTGAACAAAAATTGAATAACTCATTTTTATCATAAAATAAAAGAAAAATTGTATAGAAATGCATTTAATTTTTTAATGGTAATTTATAGGCAAAAACAGTCAAATTTTTTTTAACTAAAATTCCACTGCAAGTAAAGGTAGTTGACCACTTTTAATCGTTAAATGCGACATTATAAGTATTAAAAAAAAATTAATATGAATAGCAGAAGCAATATCAAGCTTCCACATAATCAAAGCAACTCAATTCTTCAAATGGATTAGCTACGCTGGTGTAAACAGTATCAATTTATAAGATTTAGCAATTTAATACTTTAGTTATGCAGCAATCGTGTCTGGAATCCGTTGTTTCAAGGTGTGGTCACGTCATTACAAATCTACTTTCTTGGAAATCATTCGATATTTATGAATCTTAATGTTTTAAAAATATATTTATGAGGATTTAAATATCTTAACCTCTATTTTAATGCGCTTTATATCAGGTTCATTGCCCTTACTGAATTGAGAACTTTTGACTATAAGAGAATCTCAGACTAACTGAATATAAATCTAAAATGGATCAATACATTTTAGAATAATAATACGACTACGAGAGAATTGATTAAATGGATTTATTTTCTCTTTAATATTTATATTTTTTCGCTTTTAATATTAATTTTGATAATAGAAATGCAAAAAAAATATTGTTTTTGATATTCCTAATTTAAACTCATGCGAAAAAAATATATATATATAACTTGTAGTTAAAAAATAAAAGTTGTGAGATGTAAAATACTTTTTCATCTATTGATTTGAATATAAGAAAATAAATATTCATTAAAATTAATCTATGCAGTTTAGTTATCTCGTTACTCTTGAATGCGACACAGATGAAAATAATGTAAAAATACAATAAAAATGGATAATTTTATTTCATAAAAACTACCATAAATTATTATTTAAAAAAATTTAAAGTATATCAATCAGGCCAATAAATATGAGTAGCAATTCTGTTGTCAAGCAAGCAAACAAAATCAAATTTTTTTTGTTTCCTTCCGATCGCCATTATTCATCACAATTTATGTCAGTCCAACCTATTTTTCAGAAAACTGATGCAAAATTGTTCCTTGTAACGTTCTAAACAAATAAAAAGCGATATTCTTTGAACTAAAATAGTGGAATCAGACCATTTTCTAAAATTATTTTCCGGAATAATAATATTCTTTACAGCATTATCGAAAAAATTCGGTATTTTCATAATCATCATAAATTTATGTATTCTGTAACAACTTTTGTCATCGAAAACGCATTATATTTTCTAAAAATTTCCATTTTATATACACACAGGTATAAAATATATATATATATTTTTTTTACAAGCATAAATTCGAATGTTAATACAGTAATAATCCGAGAAACACGAAGAAGCGCTAGATGTTTCTTTATTACCTATCTTAAAGTTGTTGAAGGCTGTTGAACCGTTTCAGAAATAGAACATCAGCAGCGTTTTTATCTTCCTTTTTTAAAATTCTGTTTGTATTCTTGTCAGTATGCAAGTCAGCGGAAACTTCCTGACTCTCAAGTAAGTAGGTAAATGATCCTCCTCGAAACGGTATTACTGGAATAAAAGAAAAAGTGTCTGCCGTCTAACGTTAATGCGAATTAAAATATGAAAACGACTTTTTCATTTTACGTAACTGCTGTTGCCGATATTGTTGCAGAATAAGCAAGGTCGATACTACAAGTGTGGCAATTTTTAACGTAAAATAAACAGATTAATGTCTGAAATGCAAATAGACTTAAGTAGGTAAAGAAAAAATTCTTAAATATTTATACGTTTTCATATTTAAAACAACAAAAAAAAAAGAAAAAAGACACAATTTAGCAAACTTTATAGAGATGACAGATTAATGATTTTAAGTTTGATTCGGAATTAAAAATTTGCCAACAACTAATAAACGTGATAATTATGCTCGAAAAAGCATCATTAAGTAGAAGGAAGTCATCGTCGATTATCTTAAGTAGTTAATAATATGTCTGGAATAACAACTAGAAATTTAAAAATCAATCAACAAATAATTAATTTTCAGTAACATCTTGTACACTTTCAGAACTTTTTGAACTCTTAATGACTTAATTACCGCATTGGGGAAACAACAGACTGCGTGATAAAGAAAATAATATTTTGGCTTGTATTTCCTTCATTACAATACTTCTAGGAATAATTATCCTATATAATCAGTAAATGATTTATCATTAAAAGCAAAAAACTTGATTAAAGATTTATCATTCATATTTGTAGCTAAAGCGCTTGTATGCATGATTATGCAGAAATTTTATTATTATTATTATTATATTCTATTGGATATAACTGGCGTTATACGATCTTTCCAGGCGTAAAGCCCAGAATTTTTGGAAGCAAGAAGCAGTACCATCTATGGCTTTCATTAGAACTTTAAGCAAGCTTGATAAGACAAGACAATAACACTTCGGTTTTCTTTTCCTCGCTTGCAAAAAAAAAATAAGTGTCAGAACGTTGCTTCAGAAATCTTTGTTTTTCCTGTAGACGAAAAAGCAAACTAAGTATTATTATTCTAAAACTGGATGAATAATGACACAGAGAGGAAAATATGATTCAAATTTTTGCAGACTTTTTCTAAAATTAAAAAAAAAATTTATATAAGAAATTTACAATTGAAAATTTTTAAAAATATTTTGTAAAGAAAATTTCTAAATCGGTGTAAAGACAGTTTTTAGATAAATATCGTTATACTGTATAATATAATAATCAATAAAAGTACTGTATATATTTTTTCATCGTTGTTTAACTCGTACAAGATAGGAAAGTTAAACAAAAAATAAATGTGACATTTGCACTTCGTGACAGAAACGATTTTCTGGATAAGATCAACATGAAAAATGTTCATCGTACACAACTCGGGAGAAAGTAAACCCAGTCTTCTTTTTTATAAGTGAAAGTTGTGGTAGTTGTGGAATTTTATTGGTATAAGAACAAACAAGAACGAAGCAACCAACTGCAATAATGAGAACATATCGAAGATTTATGTAAAAACTTTGCCTCTTTCATCTGAGAAAAAGCATTGCAAGTTCCGAGCAACAAAGTGCGAATTAGGAGGCTCTAGGGAAATCTCGGTATTTTCTACAAAGAAAATCCGACTTTCATGGGTTTGAATCCATTGAGTATTTCGATTGATGCAGGCTCGATTTTTTTGGTCCCTTCCCTCTTTTTGAACTGTAGTAATCGATAATGAAGAGAAGAGAAACGAAAATTTTTATTACGCAACAAAAACATATCGTATATTTTTAATAAAATATGTTCCGTTATTATCACCCACATAATTATGAGAGAATAAAAACAGACGAGATGAAGTATAGTAATATCTTACAAAATATTTTAAAGAATAAAATTTTATTCTTGATTTTCCTTGTTAGTTTCATAAAATGAAGGGGGAAAATATAATTTATCCACATCTTAAATGAGGTAATAAGAAATTTGACTCGAATGAGCTGGAATGGGTTTTTCTTCTTATGAAGTGAGACCAGAGGCAAACTAACATGAATATCATAACTTTTTTTTTGATAAGTCGCCTATCTTCTTTAATGGATCTATTTGAATTTTGCATTAAAATTTTTAAATTCAGGCATTTATTATCTTAAACGTATCATTTCCTAGACGCGATCTTTGAAAAATGTCGTAAATTTGTCACTTCGCTTACCGTACGAAGACATTTTTAAGTCATTTTCTTAGTAGAATCTGCAGATTTTGTTATTAAATTACTGCTTAAATTCGAATTCCCAGAAAAAGTTGTGTGTGCGGGATGTTTTAACTTTCTAAATCATAAAAAAATATACATAGATTATCTTCTAATGAGGCATTAATGATGCAACAACGACTAACAGAAATTTCCGTTTGTTTGAATTAGCACGGAAAATTAATTAAATTGTGTCTGTCTTATTAGAAAAATTTCTCACAATTTTTTTTACACAATTACAGATTTAGAACAGAAAATTGTCGGAATTTCGGCTATGAAAACATTGTTACATCGGTTAGAAGCATAACTTTGTCTTTACGGTTATTGTCTTTCATAAAGAACAGAAAATAAACTGGATGGTATAAATAGCATCAATAATTTAGTTCTCAGTCGATAAAAATAAATAAAAAAATATTAAAAATAATTCTGTCTAAAAATATATTATTCAATACTTTTAATAAAATTTACAGAATTATATAAATTTTAGACTTTTAATGATAAATCTTTCAGCACCTGGTCCAATATTTTCTTAAGGGAGGGATAAAAAAAAAAAAAAAAACTTGAATTCTCACAGAAAACACCAAATCATTCTGAGTAATTTATAAAGCAGTAGGAAGAGGGAGGAGAGATGTGGAAAAAATAAGTGAGACTAAGAATAGAATAGCAACCACTGTTTGGCAATACTCCACACTGGTTTGGATGAAGTAACGTGAGCCGACAAGGCCATCTGACTGTCGTTAACACGTTACAGCAACCTTTATGAACTGCCTATGAGGACAGGCCGCTGACCTAACGATTTTTATAAATGTGATTTGCGATTAGATCTGTAATAATTTTCTCGTTCTGGTAACATGTAAATGATAGTGTCAGAAAAGGGAGTAATATTCTGATAAATTTTATTTTTCGATTCAAATTTTCTCGATTTGATAAATGTTTCGGCGAGAAGGAAAGTTTTGACATCAGACAGACACGCAAACTTATACAATATTTGATAGAAATAACATGGATTCGAGTTATTCGTAAAAGAGCGCAAAAAATTGACTTTGTGGATAGCATATAAGTTTTACTGCCCTATATGGCTCAAAATATCATCAAGCTGAAGGGAAAAAACTGCAAGGTTGCGTTCTTGCAGATATACATTCCTCCCACAGGAGTAAAACATAAAATGACACCTACGGTTTCAATTCTAAACCAGAGAGGGTGGGACTACTATTGATTACAACTGGGATTTCTTCACAGTTTCAAACTCGCTTTCCTTACCGTCGCTGAAAGAACATCTACTACAACGCTCTTTCTAATGCATATTTTATCATCATAAAAACGAAAATATATATATAAGATATATATACACACACCTTTTGAATAATCCAATAATTTTCTAAAGCTAACTGAAATAAATTATTATTAAGTTCTCCATCCTAAAGTGAAACTGCTGGGTCTGATATGTCATATGAAGTGTTACCAGAGGTATTATAAATAAGTATAAAAATCGGCTAAATTGCAGACTAGGCAATTTCATACCTATCTGATATAAATAAATAAATGCAGTACACATTTTTATAGGACACATTTTATATTTAATTATTTATAACATCGTAAATTTCAAATAATTTAATGATGTTATTGCATTTTTTTATTTTATAACTTAAATTATTTACGAAATATCCGATTTTATTTAATATTTAACGCCTGTTAATCATTAAAACTTCATTAAACCGTGTTAAAATTTCCGGTATCGAAAACTTCGATGTAGTTTGGAGCGGTGTCCCAACCTTTCCCTCATCAAGGACATCAAATTTTTTTTTGTTCCTCCTTCTCACAGACCTTATATTTTTTATGGATTTTTATCTATAAGTTTATTAGATCGTTATTGATTTAAAAATATTTTTAAATTTTTAAATTCTCATAAAAAATTAATTTCCGTAACAAGTAAAACGCAAAAATCGACGTCGAAATTATTAAACCAGTAATATGTTCGTAATGATATTTATGAAATTTTTTAAATAAATATGAAATTTAAAATTGAAGGCAGAAAATAAATTAGAAAGTATTGATCTCGATGAGAATGAAGAAGGAAAACTGTTCTATAAGAATTATCATATTTCACAGTAGTCTTTATAAAAGATCTCAATAGTATCGATTTTTCTGTCTAAAGAGATCGAGAGGTCTTTGAACTCCGCTTTTACCAATGGGACACGAACATATTAGAAAAATAACATTTTCATCAGTCCAACTTTAAGTATCACGGGTGGAAA
The DNA here is from genome assembly GCA_011317285.2 of Androctonus mauritanicus. Lineage (NCBI taxonomy): Eukaryota > Metazoa > Arthropoda > Arachnida > Scorpiones > Buthidae > Androctonus > Androctonus mauritanicus. The sequence goes on along the minus strand of WUQG02284941.1, from coordinate 3,482 downwards.
ATGTACAGAATTTAAAGTGTTACAAGTATTTTCTCTTTTAACAACTGTAAAAAATGAAGACAGACATTCTAGAGTTAATAATTCACGAAAAAAAAAAAAATTATCTTTCGAGAGAGCGAAACAAAGTGTTTCTCATTACATATTCACTTTACTTATAGAAAATAAGTATGGTCATTTATTTGACTGGCTTCAAAATGTATTAGCTATGTAAACAACATTTTGGAATAAAAGTTTAGCAGCATTTTTTTTTTTTATGTAGTCTGCAACATTAGGATCAATGCAACTCTCAACAAACAATGGCGTCTGGCTTCGTTCCCACTATTCATTCATCTATTCTTTATAAACAAGAGTCATTGCATTCAAATAAATGATTTCGTAACGTTAGAACTTTGGAATTCTTTATGAGTTTATACACCAAATTACTGCGGAAGTTTAAAAAAAAAGGCGATAATATAGAATTTATGTTAACAGACATTAACTATTATTATAATTGCGAATAGTGTAATCTTATAATAACATGGACGGTAATAAAGGAATTAAAGATAACTCAATCTTCATAAGTACATACGACAAAGAGATGGAAACTTTCCAAAAGATATTAATTTTATTAGAAAGACAAAAAAACAGCTATTTTACTTGCGTGACATGTTATTTATCCAACAAAAATATTTAATAAACTTTAAAGATAATATAGTACTGTAAGCTTTATACATTTAAATATGTGTAAAAGTATATCTGATGATGTTACACGCGTATAATCGTTACGGCAGCTGCTACGTCAGAGAAGATCACATGTTTTCTAGACCGGAGTCCTCGCTAAACATGCAATGAATAGTACAGCAGGCAAACAGTTGGCAGTGCGAAGAAGGAAAATGTGCCACGTCTACGAACTGATCGCCTTTACTACTGAAAATACAAGATAGACAATTGAAAAGGAGATTGAATAACCGCATGGCGGATTATTCAATGGGAATGAATCAACAGTTTCCCCCTCCTGAGTCACTATTCTACCAATTCATTCATAAATGCAGACTTCATTAATATACTTTTGAATTCATTAAGAGAAATATTTAAAAAATAGTGGCTTCTTAAAAAACGACATAAATTCATCTTCAATCTAAGGAAAAATGTTTTTTTGGCTGTAGCAAAGACACGCATTTATTTATAACTGATAACCTTTTAGTAGGATCTATTTCTACTCTACTCAAATCTTTCCTATATAAATTTTTAACGCAGGTTGCTTTTATCTATATCAATCGCTATATTAGTAATATAAAATTTATGAATATTTTGATAAATGTTAAGATATGGCAGTTGTAAATAAACAAGTGCCAGAAGAAACATTTTCAAGAAAATAAATGAATACGCAAATTGTAATGACAATACACACGAAGATAATGCAACATTTAATAAAATTCTAATAAATAAATCTCTTGTTTATATCTTGCATCATTTATAAACTTTTATCAGAAATGAATTAAAACAAAAACTTGTTTATCAAATAGTATCCATTCAGAGATTCAGAAAATATATAATTTTGGACGAATGGGGAAAATTAAAAACTGTTTTAAGAATTTCTAAAAAATAAAAACTGAAGAGATGCGCATACAAAAGACTGAATAATTTTGTTTTACTACATAATTGCGTCTTAAAGAATGAATGAGTTCCTACTGGAACCATAAATTATTATTTTTCCTTTCTTTCTTTCAAATTATTCTTCAAACTGGATTATTTCCAAATAATAATTCGCTGTTTGAATACAAAAAATCTTACTAGTTCCATTGAAAACTTCCTCATATCTAATATAGTAGTGATTTTATAAGCATCATCCTTTACATTGTTACCAGATCGGCTACAAAATTGTTAAAAGTTATTTGAATTCTAATATTTTTTTAATTAATATAGTTAAATAACGTTTCTTTCAAATAGAATATAGTGATCAAAACATGATAATTTGTAGATACTCATGAGAAATAATTAGATAGATTAATTAATTGTTCATTGTTTTTAACTGAAATATTAGAGCTTTTAATTTTTATATAGATCTTTATATTTTTTTTTTTTATCAGTAGATAATTCAAAAACTCTCTAGTCATTTCTAAGTATACTTAAAAATCGCTTATGGCTTTACTGACGAGTGCATTTACTTCACAACTTGTGAGAGAGTAACTTTAACGGTTAAACCAAACGTCAGAAGAAGGATTTCGTGGTCAATACCACTCTGCAATCAACTTTATCCTTCAGAAAACTATCTGCCGACAGAAAGAATTCCTAATGTATGTGTGGATGGATGGAAGATCAACTGCAATTCGATACGTATCAAACGGTTAACTAAGATGATCAAATATAATTTAATTTACAAAAATTAAACTGGGTTTTTCTGTATTTCCTCTTTATATATAATCATAAAATCAATTGCATTGATCACATAACCAACCGAGAATTGTTAGATACAGTAGATGCGCTAGGATTCCCCAAGGAAAATCTCCAGTAAATTACTGTATTTGGAAAATGTTCTGTGTTTATAGAAGAAGGATAAGAACTTGCTATCTGAATCGATACGTCACTGTCATGGTGTTTATTGGCTCGGTAAAGTGGGAAATTGATTAGCGACAGCAAAGCACGTTAAAAGAACTCTCCCCTTATCGACCAGGTGAGGATGATTGGTCAATAATGAAAAGGTTCTCGTAGTTTAACAGTGAACATCCTGAAAGGAAAAATGATCAGAAGTCTAAAAGATATCTATGATCCATCCAAAGGACTCGATTTTTACGCTTTATTTGAGATTTTCTACTTAGATGCTAAGATTGCCGCGATAAATCGTTAGAAACTTTATAACACAGCCAAGAATCTAACACTGCATAGAACTGTAACTATAAAAGTTAAACAATTTTTCTAAATTTTCTCGAGATATATTTTTAGAAAAAGCACTGGAAGTTGTTTTTCCCCACCAAAATGTTTATTAGTACAGAAGAAAAAGTCTATCATTTTATAAATGTTGATTTTCGTTAAAAATCTTATAAATTAATTTACATAGTTGCTTTGTTAAGCAGTCAGTATTACTAATGTAAAAAATTACTGAATTAAAATATTATTATTATTATGGCAAGAAAATCGGATCGAATTTTTTATAGGTTTTGCGATTTTTTAACGACAAAATCTAAGTATCAGAGAGAGAATTCTAGATGAATTTATTGACCATAAAAAAGTTTGTTAGTAAACTGAAAGAAATATTTTGAGTTTTATGAGTTTAAGAGTATGGTCGCGATATCATTTTTATGTAAATTTGCTTATATGAAATCTCTGTTTATATTGGTTATACGAGGTCTCATTTACAAGACGGAAATTATCTTATGCTTCAAATTTACATCTAAAAGTCGTAACTTTATATATTCCTCGATATTTGAAGAGTGTACCCATTTATTACTCGAAAAGAAATCGTGCAAACAAGTGGTAAATCTTTACATTCGTTTGTATCGGCT
>WUQG02284830.1:0-19658 GCA_011317285.2 Androctonus mauritanicus | reverse complement strand
CGAGGCGAAAACAACCCAGGTGCGCATTTCTGTGAGGTGTCATTCCCACCTTCACCTCCATAGGAGTCAGGGTGGGCATAGAAATGTCTCCCGCTTAGTATTCACTAAGTAAGCAGAAAGTTACATCTTAAAAAAAAACAAGGCTAATAAATGACGGGATTATGCAAAGTACACCATAGTTGTCTATATCCATGATGGGATTTTTGTTAACAAATGATGCAGATTTCCACTTAGTAATAGTACTAACAAGTAAGTGGCGGAGCGAAACAAACCTTCTGTAGTCTGCTCATCTCTGCAACAGGTTCTGCTGGATTGTGGAGGACTGGGATCGACGGACAGAAGCTAGATTCCATAATAAATATTTCTAAGAAATGGGACCCGAGACTCAAAGCTGGGTCCTCCCAGATGGAAAGCCGACGCGTTTCCATGCAGCCAATCCGGTCAAAGGACAACGAGTTGGTTATTGTCTTTTATTATTACAGATTTAAATATAGTGTAATAATTCATGCATCTTAGTTTAATATTCTATAATATTGTATTTTAGAAATTGGAATATAACGAAAAATAAATGGACACACGATTGTAATCTTACGAGTATTTGTGGTGATTGAAGCCAAATATCCAGCGTGGAATTCCAAATTTTGCATTTTCTGTTACTCGACTAATAAAACAGAAATAAACCGCTCTTTAAGTTTCATATTAAATATCTATTCACAAAAGTTAGAATTCAGAATAATTTCTCATTTGCTTAGTGTTCTTTTCACAAACGAGATTTTGAGCATGAGCATGATAATATTTATCATAAAAGATGGCGATTTAATCCGGTTTAAATTCTGGATGATCGCATTTTTTACTAGTTTTTTTTATACAGTGATATTTGTTAGGACTACGCAACGATAGAATTACCTTAAGTTTATATACAAAGCATTTAGTAGAATTAACTTTGTTATAGTTTTAACAGTTTTGGTGTTAGCCGGAGTGTTCAAATAACAAGACACGGTTCGTTGTTTTAATAGAAATTATTAAATAATTAATAACGATTTATCGCTTGAATAGTTCGAAAATAGGAGAGTGAGGTCGCCGCCTTAAAATTAATCAGATCATCGATGGTGGCTCCACCGAGTGGCCAGTAGTAGTTCTACTCGAATGTCGGAAATGGAACGTCGATGTTCTTAAAATCGAAGCTGGAGATTTTAAAAGGCGAAATGTCGGTGTTACAGGAAAACCAATGTAAACTCATGTATTTGATCGTCGTTGTTTCTAACTAAAGAGAGTTCCTATGCCTATGGAAACACGTTCGAGTAGCGCTCTTTTCAAGAGGGCAGAACAGTTGAAAAGGTGGGAAGAGTCGGAAACAAATCGAGTTTCGTCGGATCCTCCGAAAGACAAGAAGAAAAAGATCCGATTCAGCGATGGATGCGTCTTCCTGGCTGCTTGCGCTTCCGGGGACAAGGAGGAGGTGGAAAGGCTTCTCAGTCAGGGAGCTGACATTAATACCGCCAATGTCGACGGATTGACCGCTCTACATCAGGTAAATAGCCTTAAAAACTTCGGCTTGGGTTTTTAAAAAATATTTCTCCGTATTATGTTTAAAATTCAAAATGGCGATAGAGGTGGTTTCCTTCGAAAATTATAAGGAGTTTAATTTTTGAATAGTACCGATAACGGGGATGTTTGGCTTGACAAGTAGTGCTTAGGTCGTGTTGGTTGTCTGTCATCGCCTCCCCTAAAACTTGAGTTGCTTGAAATTTGGCAAAGATTGGGAATGATGGCTAGTTCGGTTCAATTTTACACTGCGTTTAGTAAACTGATATAATTTTGAAGCTATTATTTAGTTTGTTTTGAGTAATAATTATGATGATTGCTAATTGCAAGTTTTACTCATTCTTACTCTTTATCTGTAAAATGTTTTTCCTGCTAGATTCTATTCCTATCCATTGGATTCCGGCTGTCCCATTTTGGCTCTCCTTAATTCCCATAATGCTATCTGATCTTGGCCCTACTCAACTGTCCAGGTTTCAGTGTTTTTCATTTTGTCATGATTTATATCAACTTGAGGCTTGAAACTCCCCTCTCATATGATATTTAATATTATCCCATAAAATTTTCAAGAAAGATGAAAATATTAATCTCAAATGTTCTTGTGTTCATATTACTTTAAGTGATAGCTTATATTTATAACAAAATTATTAACTAAAAATTATGATTTTATGTTAAATCTCTCAGAAAATGAATTTAACTAATTTGTTTTGATTAATTAATTTGTATATTTTTATCTAATTTGTTTTGTTTTTTATTTTTAATCTTTAAAAATTTAATCTAATTTTTAAAAATTTCCATTATTATATAATTATATATGCACGCAAGATCAGTAAAATATTTTAATTAAAAATTTTAAATATAAAACTAACACAATATTAGATTTATTTGATTTATCCATATATTTTTTTATAGTGATTTTGATTATCAACATTTATTTTCTGTATATTTTTCTTATTAAACAGTTTTGTCAGATAACAAAATTTGCATTATTAACTTATAAATTTTGCAAATGTATCATATTTCAAAAAGTTTTAGACTGAAATGCATTTCATAATTATTATGACTTTTGATAAAATTCAATAATACAAGTTTAGAACTTAGAACTGATATAGTTAAGTACAATATTAGTTTTGTTTATTTGGAATGAAAAAATATTTTAAAATTATTAATGAATTTTTTTTTTGTTTTTTAAATAAACTATACAAATTTATTTAATGTATTGATTTATATCAATTCAAACTAGAAATTATTCAAATTAAGAATTGTTAATGGTAGGTTGTATTAATATAATTATTTATTGAGTATGACTTTTCCATAATTTTGTAAAAATCAGATTATATTACATGGTAAATGATGTAGCATGTTGCAACATGAATTGCATCAAAATTATTAAATAACTTGTAATTAAATACAAATCTCATCGGGAATGATTTGATAAAATTTAGTTCACTTAATTGATGTTTATAAATATTGATTTAATTGTTGATGAATTGGTATAAAGTAATTTTTAATTATGGAGTGGGATGAATAGCTTGCAAACTGCATTTTATTCTCTCTTTTGCAAGTAGTAATATTTATCTGAAGTTCATAGTGTCTTATTATATATATTCAATGTTTAAAAACTCACATTTAGATTTTTCTTCAGAAGGGCTATTTTATATAGTATGGAGGAAGAAGCATTGAAACAGATCAATTATATTATAAAAATAGGAAGGCAACATGTTCATAGTGTCTTCGCGTTTTTCTCTTCAGTTATTTAAATATCTTTTTGTTCTTTATTAAAAGGTTAATTTTGAAGTCTTGTTTTATAGATGCTATGTACCATTTATAATATTTTTTAAACTATTATTAAAACGAATAAAATTTTTATTTTCATAAATTTGTTTTGAAAAGAAAGTTTATCACTGCTTTTTTTTTTTAATTGTTATACTGTTAAACAAAATTATATTTTGGTTGTCCATTGGAAACTAGGAAACGTGATATTTCTTAATTACACTATTATTCTTTTTAATAAAATAAAAGATATTTGATATAATATACTATTAAGTTAAATAAATATGTTTAAATTTATTTGTTCTATCACTTTATTTATAATATCATATATTTATTATACTTAAAAAATTACCAAAACAGTCAAAAATCAAATTAAAAATCATTGATGTCTCGCAACCTTAATGATTTATCTGTGTGACAGAAAATTCTACTTATTCTGAAATCAAACTTAATCCTGAAATAAGTATATCTGAAAGATCTTATAAAATGATAGAAATTTCATTTTTCTTACATTAACAAATTTTTATAATTTAATTAAATTTGAAAAAACTTTGTTGAGATTACAGATTATGCAGCAATAATTTCATTTCTTATTATTCACTTATTAGAAAAACATTAAAATTCAAATTGTATATTAATTCACATGGCTATAAAATATACTAAATATAAGCTTAATTTATATTTAAATTAAACACACTGTCATAGATTTGACAGTAATCTATATTTTAAATTAAGTTTCACAATATTTAAATTTACAGAAATAGAAATTTTTGCTAAATTATTTACATTATTTCATAAATCTATCAATGTAAACTCAAAAAAACTAGCTTTTAGACCCAAAAACATAATTTACTACACATTTTGGATTCTAAAATATGTTTTAGGGTTTAAAAAGTTGTTTTTTTGTGCTTAATGTAGTACACTGACCCAATATTGTATATTATATATCGTTACGGTTTAAAAAAAATTAAATTTAAGGATTAGAAACAGTGAAGAAAAACATAAGTTAGTGAGTATATAAAAATGCAGAAATAGAAATAGTTATTATAATTCCTAATTTTAATTTTACTGAAGTTATAAATGTTAATAAACAAAATATTAAAGATACTATCCAATCTCTCTTACATTGAAGAGATAGTACAGATTTATTTTCTCATTTGTTATGCTATATAAATATTACTCTTATCATAATTGTTTATCAAATTTATACCATTAGTAAAGGTTCAGTAAAAAATCATTGATGAATAATATAAAAGTTTTTAAAAATTTATTATATGTAAATTGGAAACATTTATGTAAGAATAATTACTTAATCATATTTTTTGTAGTTAGATAATTCCTTGAATTATCTAACTACAAAAAATAATTTCCTTGTCACTGGCCTAGTATTTGTAAAATTGTTAACAATATGTTTGGAATTTATTTGGAAGTTTAAAATAACCAAACTGAATGACAGTTTTTTTTATTTAAATTTGGCTGTTAAACAAAATTAATGTTATGTAATTTAATTATATTTATCTCACTCATTTGTCATGATATAATGTCAGTTTTCAATTATTTCAGAGGATTTTGTTTAGAAATTATTATTATTATTATTATTATTATTTTTTATTAAGGTTATTAATACTTTATACAAGAATTAATTTCATGAACTGAAAGAAAGAAATTTTGTATTTATATCATCTAAAATGTTTAACTAAAAGTATAGATATAAATTATATTCTGATATATTTCCATAACTCCCCTAAATTTAGCAATATATCATTAATGGATTAAATGGCAATAAATGTTTCAATATTTGTTAAAGCAATAAAGAATTAGGCAAAAAAACATGATGATAAAGCATTCAGAATATAGTAATGAAATTTTTATCATAGAATTTTGAGATCTGAGATAGTATACTGATAATGATTCTAGAATGGTAATGTATTAATAGATTGTAAGGTTTTTAACAAATTTGCTGAATTCTTTAATTATATAGAGTATATATAAAAGAATTTATGTTTTAACATATGCAGTGAAAAATATAAATAATCTCTTAATTTTATTTAATTTTAAATATAATGTGAAAAGTAATGTAGAAGATAGCAGGTTATTTATTCTGATCCATTCTTAAAAAATTACAAATTTATATTTATGTTGCATTTTTTCAAACGAAAATGCAAACTAAATTTTTAATTCTAGAGTGTTTTTGTAAATTTGAAAGTTCCAAAAGCAAGATAATACAATTATATTATATCTTTACTGTATGTAAATGCAAACATCTATAAAATATATAAAATTGTGTGTATATATAGTAAGAATATTCCAAACATAATAAAACATGTATTTATGAATACAAATATTTTCTCATGCTATTTGAAAATATAAAAATGTATTCAAATAGTGATCTTAATTAGTAATCTTTATCTAGCCACTGTTCCATATGCTTGTGAAACTTCAAACTTGTCAAAATTTGCATAGAGTTAAAGTTACATGCATTGATGGTTCATTTTAATGCAATCTTTGATCTAATCTTTATATAGTAAAGTGTTTGTTTAATTCATTTAAATAAATTATTAGTCAAAGCAATTCTTTCACTTATTGTTTACCTGTACTGTATAGTGTAGTATGTGAATAATGTCGAAAAATTTGACAAGTTTGATTTGGAAGTACTTTAGTGTAAAAGATGATGCCTTTGTGAAGTGTAATGAATGCAATAAAGATTATTTGACAACTTTAAAATCCATTTGAAATTAAGACATAAAGAAATATACAAAATTTTTGAGAGAATTGGAATCAAAATCTCTGGAAAAACAAAACAAATAGAGTGAATGGCTACACGAGTTGGGAAATGTAAAAAAAAAATTATAAACAACTGTTTTTTATGGAAACTACTGAAAAGCCTAAATCTTGGAACAACAAAGATCCAAAATCACTGAATATTGATAAACTAATATTTGAAATGTTAGCTCTGCAAGACCTACCTTTCCAATTTGTTAAGTGACTAACTAAGTGCTTAATACATCATCTATCACTGCAATATGTACATAAACAATATAAATACTATACTTATTTCTTTTGCATTGGTTTTTATTTTGTTAAGTACTTTTTCATATATTATATAAAAAAGTACTTAACAAAATAAAGTTGTACAAAGATCTTGAAAATGTCTCAGTCACTATTGACATAGGGTCAAGTTCATCATCACAGGTATACTTTCTTAGCCTGACTTGCCATGGTTTTATCAAAGACTTCACTTGAACAATAATTATGTTATGCACAAAACTGATGGAAGAAAAATGCTATACCAGATTTTTTAGAAATATAATGAGAATTAAATTTTTTGAAATGTTGCAAAAGGGAGAATTCATTGAACTGTTATATCCAATATGAAAATAGTAATGTGTTTGTTGAATTGTACAGTTCATAATTTGCAACTTGTAATCAGAAATAAAAGTAAATGATTCTATTGTCAGTTTGATGACTAAATGCAAAAAATACATCATTTTTGTCATTCAACTAGCACAATGGATGAACTAAAAATATTCAAGAATATTTGTAGTAACTAGAACTAAAAGTGATTCAGAAATATTCAACAAGGTGAAACATAACAGTTTACATACTACAAAGACTTGCACAAATTAAAGATTCTTTTTGTTTGTGTGTTGGTAATAAAAATATTGATCAACTAATTGTTGAGAAATAATACTGTTTAGATGAATGTGTAAGATTGCTGAAACCATTTTAAGAAATCATAAAAGTGTTATGATTCAGAAACTAGTATTTTTAGCTGTCATGATTTTAATCAAATTGCTTTTGAAAATTTTAGATGATGATTTGATTTCTATCACTGATATTGTTATCAGAAATTTCTTATCTACATTAAAGGAAAACTTGACCAAAAATATGCTGGTTTAGAAAATAACATGTACGTCATTGCAACTTACCTTGATCTGCGGTACAAATCAAAGTTTTGTCTGCACTTTCCTTGAATCACACCCATGAAACAATTATTAATGCTATGAAACATATCAATGCAATTGATATGAAGTTCCAAAAAAGAAAGAAAACAATCATAAAGAAGTTGATGACACTACTAGTATCCATGACATCCTGAAGTGGAGATGAATCAACAGATAATGATGAGCAAAGTTCAAACAGAAATATATTAAGTTAATGAATAAAAGAAGAGCAATATGATGCAAAATGAAATTTTTACAATCTTGGTGGAACACATACCTGGGACACAAAGTATTAATTTTTGGCATCAATAACTAGAAAATATCTGTCAGCTCCTTCAATTTCACTTATGAATGAACAATTTTTTAGAAATGCTAGTCTTATCTATGATTCATTGTCAACATGATTGCAATGCAAAAAAGCAATAAAACTGTTATTTTTATAAAATACAATTTGTCTTTACTAAACTTTCAGTATATGTGACTATTTTTATAATTACTTGTAATTCTCTTAGATTAAATATTAATTTAAGAGAATCATTAATATACAAAAATCATTATTTAATGTGAAAGAACAGATCAAACTGATTTTAATTATTATTATAAACTGTAATTAAATTTGTGCCATAACAATATGTTTATTTGATGTTGATTTTAAATTTAATTATTTATAAAAGAAAATATTTAGTTTGTTGATTTTTAATAATAATTTTAATTAAGAAAAGAATGTTCAAGTTTTAATTGAAAGAAATAAGACTATAAAGCTATTCTCACAAAACTGCTCTTTTTCGGTAACTTTTAAATATGTATCATCCTGATGTTTGAAACACACTGTTAGAAGTCAGTTAAAATTCTTATTCTAGAATGTTTGTTCAAATTCTGCTGAGGATGACTGTATAGTCGAAAGTGCTTCAGAGAAAGCCTAATAAAAAAGTTTGTCGTAATGTCTATGAAGTCTGCTCAATTGTGTTAAAACTTAAAGATACTATGGAAATAAGACTATTTTTTGTTATTGGATTGAATTATTTTTCAACCCATCATAACTTCAAATGCATGAATACTATATTATTCATATAGTATTTATGCATTTGAACTAGATTTGACAAATTCCATTATGAATATGAATATATAAAAGTTGACAAACTAAAACAAATATTCAGAACATCCTTAATATATAAAGACAATGTGTTTTTAACTTATGGATTTTATACATATAAACAACAACTTTTGGTTATTTAAATATTAATCTCTAAATGGTTTTTATTAAAGAAAATAACCAGCTATAATCAATTTTTCGTATAAATTTAAGAAAATTCAAAAATTATACTTATATATATAAACCAAGTATCACCTTGGTAATGCTGATTTTTCTATGATTAAGTATATCATTCCACATGATTTGCATGAAAAACATATATTTTAAATAATTAAACTGGTATTGTTTGCAAAATAAATTTTTCAATAAATAAATGCCATTTAAAATAACTCTTTACAAAATCAATATTTAATGCATGGTTATTATCATCATTTTAAGATACAATGAGGCACTTTTCAAGTTGGCGAATTTTTTTAAGAATCTGAATTGCAAATTTCATATTTTTATTTGTAGATAAGAATTTGATTTAACGATCAAAATATTTAAAACTATATTATTTCCAGAGGATTAAATTTAATAATTAACTTTGATCACTTGTTTCTCTGATATAAGTAAAAGTAATATCTGCTCTTTCTTTTACAAAATATTGATAATTTTAACATTTTAAGTTTAGAAGTTTTTTAGTCTTTCTAAAATTTGTAGAAGGATAACAAAATTTTATTTGATATAAATGCTTTCAATAATAATTTTGTTTAAAATTAATAATTTTGAAAACTTGATTCTGATTCTGCATTTAAATAGTTTATTTTTTGAACTCAATCTGATGTGTGCCATTTTTTATGAATTTTAAAGATTTTTTCCTTTTGTTACATAATAGTGCTAATAATGTTTTTGATGAAATCTAATAATAGATACTCCCTACTTATGATCATTTGACTTATGATAATCCAATGTTACAGTTACTCTTACAATATTCTGAACTTCTATTTTCATAGCTTATTGGCTAGAAATACTTTTTTATTTTATTAAAATTTAGTAAAGCAACACTTTCCACAACCCTTTTCAATCAGTATTCCATGGGAATTTAAGAGAAAGTTAAAAAGTGAAGAAAAAATTCATCAAAAAACAAAACATTGCCAGGATAAATTTTATAAATACTATATATTTTTCATAAAAGACTGGTAAGAATGAAAATGATGACAATTTTTAATAAATAAAAATTATTATAGTAAAATTCAAAAATCTATGAAGAACATTATTTTTTTAAAATAATACAATGATTAAAATTTTTAACACAATTTTAATACTCAATTTTTTAATGATAAAATCTCTCCTAAAAAACTGATGGTGGGCCTCAACAATTTTAGTACCTTGTTCAGTGTGTTGTGAATTGAAGAAGAATGAAAATTACCTTGGATGATCTGAGTATAGACCAGGTTTAATTCCAAATGATTTATCACTTCAGAGGATCTGGATCAAATTGGACCATTTTATCACTGGAGATCTAGTTTTCTATTGTTTACTATTATTACTAAAATTGCTATTCTATTGTTGGTCATTTTCAACTTAAAATTTTTTTGATCTATGATGAAATTATCAAAAACATTACTCCATCATAAATAGAGGATTATCTGTATAGTAAAATATATTGTAATTGCTGATAAGAAAAAATCTAAGTCAAGAAGATCAAAACATGTTCATATCTATGACAAACTAGACATATCTCAGCATTTGAAATGTTCATATGATGAAGAAATAATAAATAGTTTATAATTAAATTAGATTTAATTAACCCACTATATCATATATGGGCTTATTGTATAGGTAGCATCACATTTTAGATCTCATCACAGACTGGGCAACATTCATGTTAGGTCAGCTGGAAAGTTGAAGGATGGGTTTAAATGGCTGAGCTTGGATCTCTCCTGGAAAACTAGCAGTATAGGATTTGAAATTGAAATCAGATCCTTCAAGAAAGTAAGTGAGTGCTTTACCAAGTGGCTATCCAGCTGACATAAACATTTTATTCTACAGCAAATAATGAAATTTTCTAAAACTCATCTTGATGTATAAAATAAAATTACTTATATTATTACATTTGATTTCAAGAAATTTAACTTTCATTTAAAAATTATAAACAAAATTTTAATCAATTTATATAGCAAATATTTTTTTTCTAACAAAAAATTAAATAAAAATTACAAGGAAAATTATTTATTAATTATATAAAATGAAGAAAGTGTCTTTTGTCTTATGATATTTGAACTTTTTAATTAATCTATTGTTTCTATGAAAATATAAATTTTATAATACTGATGCTCCCTGACTTACATAAATCTGACCTATATAAATTCAAATTTAATTAAAAAACTGCCTCTAAAATACTTTTTAATCATTGTAATTTAAATAGAATGTAATATTGTACATAAAATTATCACAAAAACAGTTGCAACCAGAGCTTTCTTCCCTAAAGTAAATGAGATATACCATATCCCTACTTTTTTTGTACTTAAGTACAATATCAAATATACTGTTTTTGCTTTAATTTTTCTGTAAATAAATTTATATTAAAATTGATAATTAGCATAGTTTGTGTTTATCTTTTCAAAATTTCCCATATTTCACAAAAGAATTATTGGAGGATCAAAGTATATGTACTTTTTTTTTTTTTTTGCAGGAAAAAATTCTGGATTGATACCGTTAATTGACAGTTACACTATCACTAGTGAACTATCATTAGTAATTTTGTTTTATATAGTATTATTTGTTGTATAACTTTTGTAATTGCTTGTAGGCTACACAAACAATATATAATGTTATTAATTTTACTAAAGTAATTATGTAATAATTTATGTAAATTTGACTGGATAAGAGTTTATATTGTCTTACCAGATGTCTTGAGTTTTGCTGGTATTGATATATTTTTAAGTAGATACAGATGAATGATTATATCACCTATTTAGTAACTTTTTATAAGTATGAATTTATTGGTAAAAATGATATGATATAAATAATATTATCATTAAGATTAATTCAAACAGTGAATCTTTATTTGTATTTTGGTCAATACTTTATTCATTCACCAAAATTTAATCATAATATATTTTATATAGATCATTTAGTAGAGTTTTAGAGATTTTTTTGATTTGTTATAGAATGGAAAAAATTAACTCTTATAAATTTAACTTTTTTCTGTATTATCAAAAATGTTTGGATAGAATAAATTTATTTATAATTTTTTTTAATTCATTTCATCAAAGTTTGCCTTATTCACTTGAATATTTAATCTAGTTCAACAGATCTTAATTGATAATCTTTTTTAGAATTTGTTTCAAAAAATTCATATTCAAAAAAATTATAAATTCAAATTATACAGATATGTAATTTGGATTTTATTTTTATCAAGTAACTTTTTAATGCATTTTTAATTTTCAGATATATTTAATTCTACTTGTTTATCTATTCTAAATTTATTATGTGAGGATAATTAAATTTTGATATGAATGAAATAGTTTTTATGTATTTAACTTATTCCTTCATTAGTGAAAAGAATTCTTTCAACCATGGAATATCAACATCAACGTCCATTGAAGTCATATTAAAAATTAATAACAACATGTTTTGAAATAAATGCAAGAAAATGATTTCATTTTATTGGAGAGTTACATTTGTTGTTTCAAAATTAAAAAAAATGAATCAGCTGTTTATCTATGTTAGAAGTTTATCTACAGGTATCTCAAAATTATTTCATTTTGTATGGATATTTAACACAATAAAGCTTCACTTCGGACTTTATTATGATGAAAAGATGAATTTTTAATTCATTTACCAAATATATATCAAACAAATAGATTGTAGTATTTGTTTCAATCATAAGATATCAAATGCATTATTCTATCAGCAATATGATTCTTAGTAATCTTGTTCTACTTACTAATATGTTTCTTATAATTAAATTTAATTAGATAATCTCAGTCATAGATAATTGTTAAGATTTTATAATTAAGAATACATTTAAAATATAAAAAAATGTAGCTTTGAAAAAATTGAATATTTATCATAGATGATAAATGCATTGAAACAACACATATCACCTATTTAAATGAATTATATTAAATTGATTTTAACAATTCAATAAATATATAAATTTGCAAATGACAGAGTATCTTTGGCTAATGAGTAGGTAAATGTAGCAATAATAAAAGGAAATTGATTTTGTAACAATAAAATTTCATTGAATTGAAGTTGATAACACATTCACAAATGAGCTGTCAGTTTTAAATGATAACTATTAATTACATAAACTACTAATTTATGTAATATCCTGTTAAAATTCGGATATATTTAGTTATTTATTGAATGTGTATAATTTTTAACTAAATTACTTTGATAATTCCAGTCATTTATAAATAATATATTGAAATTTATGCAATTTATTGTATAATAATTTTAGAGAATTTTAAAATAATAACATAATTATTTTAAAATTCTTAGCTACTGAAGATTGATATCTTGAAGTTAATTTCATTTATTCCATGTTAATTATTTGTTTTTGTGATTCAAGGAATAAATTTGCATTGGTTTTTTTGTACAGTTTAATTCTTGAAAAGTTTTTGAAGTTGCTCTATATAATTGTTTTTAACTTATCAAAATTTGAATGAAAGAAATTCTGGATTGAAAAGAAAGTTAAGAAATTATCATCATTTTATATTTCTGCAATAGTAAAATAGCAATGGAAATGATTTCGTAACTCTTATTTGGATTACATTATTTTTTAATAGAAGTTTCCAAAATATAAAAAAATATATAATTGTCAAAACTTTAGTAAAAAAAAAAAAACTAAAAATTTAGTAAAATCTTTGTTTTATTACATTGATAAATCAATATTTAAATACTGATTGCTATGCTTTTAAAATGCTGTCAGTCATTTGAAATAAGCTAATAACAATTTTATCCTTATTGAATGAAGGTATATTCCTAAGAAATAATTCTTGAATATGGAATAATCATATTTAAAATAAAAACACATGATGATCCTCTATTATTCTGCTTACAAGGACAATGATTACATTAAGAGATTTTTAATAACTTATATTATTTTATATTATTTCATTTGTATAAAATTATTTTTTGAAAGTTTTCATTTCTTAAAATATCATTTTTTTTATTTTATTTTACTTGTAAATAGAAATATTTTTAAAAATTTTAAATTTATTATAATCTTTTAGTAAAATAAATTATCTAAACTGCTTGAGTTCATATTCCACAAATAAATACTTTCTGAAAATATTTTAAAAAATGATCGATTATAAATTTTAAAAAAATGAGAAGAGTAGTATGAAAATTTGAAAGTATATCTTTCACTTTATTCTAACCACCTGGAGTGCTGGAAAGAATTTTTGTTGGAAATAAAAAACCTACATACATATAATAAAAATATAAAAAGTAATGAACTGAAAATGCTATTCAAATTAATTCAAAATAAAACTTTATTAATAAAGTTCATATCTTAGTTGAAAATTGAAAATCAGAGAACAAATTATTCAAAAAAATAATTCAAACTGCAGAAATTAATCTTTTGGACAATCAATTCTTATCCTTATTTAAGGTTATAATCAAGTCATTTGCAGCTTTTGAGTTATTTTCAGATAATTTAATGTACTCTTGAATGTATAAAAACTGAAAATTAGTATATGATTAGATAATACCTAGGAATTTAAAGAAGTATGTTTGACTGATGTTATCAAATTAGATCATCAATAGATATCAATGATAAAATGATTTGTGTACAAGCATGCATGAATAAAAATGTCAATATCATAAGAATGTTAAGGTCTATTTAGAATAAATTTAGAAGATATTTATCAAAGAAAATTATAAATGCTATAGAAATAATAATAATAATTATTATTATTTTTTCATTCATGGATTTTTATTTAATTTCATATAATTTTATCACAAATTATGATAAAATTACAAAAAAAATTGATAACATAAATTATAAATACAATATATATTGTTTTTTATTTATATCCTTTTCTGTTATAAAAGTGTTCTTGAAATAATTGAACAAACAAAAATAAAAATATATAATAATTAATAATTTTATAAATAATATTTTACTTCAGAGTTCAAAAGAATCATTTTCTTCTATTAAAAATTGTTATTCACTTAAGAACATCCTTATTAATTCTTTTGATAAGTTAAATTTTTGAATAAATGGAAAGAATGCTCATTTATATGATAAAGATTTATTTTATGTACTTGATAGTTGAAAAAAATTTATATTATTAATATTTATATAATAAGCAAATTATTTTTTTGTTTATTTTCTTACGAGGAATTTTGGAGTCTTTGAATGATAGGATAAAAAATAGAAGCATTTGTTAAAAATACAATAGTTACTTATTTCCACAACAAAATGATTTATAATTAATTTAATGAATAAAATAAGTCATTTTTCATTATATGTAATGCCATTTATTCCAGATTTTTGAATCATGAATACAGACTGTGTTGATTTAAAATTTGAAAGAGATTGATGAATAAAAGCAGTTTTAGTATTTAATGATTTATTTATAAAAAATGAAATTTTTTTTTTTATATATTTGAATTAATTATAAAAAGTAAATAAATTCTAATTTCTATTAATTAGAAGTATGAAATTTGAATCTGATAAATGGCATTACAAGTAATGAAAAATGACTTATTTTATTTGTTAAATTTGATCTATATAAACTGAAAATATTAATTTTTTTTAGTTAATTTTTAATATTATACACCACATTATATTAGATTATAAGTAATTTTGAGTTAATTCAGACCTGGAAATTGCTTATAAAATCATTTTCTTTTATTTGTATTCTCTGTTTCATTTCTTAATTTAAATTTCATTATAAATATAAAAGAGGAATTAAACAGTTTTCCAGTTCAATTAATTATATTTTAAATAAACAATTTTTGTAAGAACACGTAAATCAAAAATCAATTCCCATAGAGATAATGCTAAAATCGGATTCACTTTTACCAATAAATTTAGCAACAATAAAATTAAATAAAGACCAACAATATTAATATCAAAAAATAAAAGCCATAATCAACAACAAATATCAAATAATGTGTGATTAAATAATGATTTATCTATTGTTATTTAATTGTAAACTGTGATTAAATAATTATAATTATTAAATTATAATATGCTTATTATTCCTTATGTCTTATGATAAAAAAATTATTAAAAATAAATCAAAGAAATTAAATTAGATTACAATGATTAGGAAGGCATATAAAATCCCTTCAGCTAATCATTTAATAATTGTTTGTTTCTCTAACAATATTATTCTATAAGAAGTCCTATTAAAATTCAATTATTAAAAAATAATAAGTTTTCTAAAAAAGATTAAAATAGCTTACTTTTAAGTTAAAAAGATAATTTATTATAAATAAATTTTATTTTTAATTAAATTTTCTTTAACTGGAGTTATTTTTCTTAAAATGAAAAAATTAAAAATAGTAACAGTTTAAAAACAAAGTAATTATTAAATATAGAGAAAATTTCATTGTTTTTCTTTTTATTTATAGCTATTCATTATAAAGGTAAATTTTCTTTATTAATAAAGAAATAGAAACTTCATTTATAATAATAAAAAAAAAAAAAAAAAACAGAACAAATACAATAACAATTAAACAATTATTTTTCATTCATAGATGTTAAAGATACTTAATAATATATATTTAAATTATTTGAAAATGTGTGTTTTATTATTATAAAATAATAATAATTAGAATTAAACAATGGTATTTAAATAATAATTTTATACTTTATTTATTTTAAGTGCAAATATAATAAAAAGATTTAATTTTGAATTGATAATATTTTTACATTAAGCTTGGATGTGATAATAGTTCACAGATAATTTTATATATAGAATACAGATGTATTTTTAGACATAATGATGATAAAATGTCTGTTGCTTTCAATGAACTAAAATTTGTCAACAAAATATTGTAATTTGCTTTAAATATTATAAAATATTTTCTAATACAATTAAAAAAAATAAAAGATTTTTCTTGTATTATTTCCTATAGAGAATATATATTATTTAAATAGTTATTTTCAGTAATAAAAATTTCATTATATTAAATTTACAATAAATCTTGATAATTAGTTTTCTAGGCTTTCTTTCTGTTAATATTAAGTGGGAGATGTTTATCATAAATATGATATCCTAAGTTACAATGCACTTGTGTTTCTCTCTCAGAAAAATAATTGTTTGATAGTAAAATTCTTGAATTAAGCTTTGAACAGAAAATTTTTGGAATTTGGATCATTAAAGGCAATTAAAGAGCATTTTTATTTTTCTTACTTTATTTGAATTTAATTAGAATTCTTTCTTGTTTTGGAATTTAAATAAATGTTTAGTTTTAAATGCTATAAAATTTTTAGTTTTTGTTCATGTAAATTTAACAGCTTATTATTGCTTTGTTATTATTTTCATTGGGAATAACACTTTACTAAATTTAAAAAATTTAGCATCTTATTACTATAGTTTCTTTTCATGAACAATATTTTAATCATAAGTTTTTACAATTCTAATTAAGTCATTAATTTTAAAATTTTATTAATTAAAAATATTTTCTCTTAATAGAAAAAAAACAATAAAAATTTAAATCTATTTACTATGCAACTGTATTGTTAATGAATGAATGAGCTTATGATTTAAATTGACAAACAGTTAAATTAAATATTTGTAAAGTTCCAGTTGTATGCATTTTATATATAATTAGGATTTAAGATAATTATCTTATTCAATTAAATCAAAATAATTGTCTTAAGTCTGTTCTATATTTGCTGATAATATAATTTATAATGCTAGCAAATTACAAAGGAATTTAAAATGATCAATAAGATTTTATGAAATGATAGCCAAAATATATAAAATAGGTAAAAATTTTTAACTATTCAATTTATTGAAACTACAAATGTTAAATCAGTAAATCCTTTAGCAGCAATATATTTTTTATTAATAGACCTGCTGAAAAGTTTAGTGATTGATATTTGTTTTTGTTTGAGCACTTTTTGTAACTAAAACATTATATTGAAACTAGCATCTTAAAACGATAAGCTCAAAATTTATAGACATAATACAAAAAAAAATCCTTGTGTCTTCATTCATTCTGTTATACATATTTGAATGAAAATATAAAATAAAGTCTGTATTTAGTTATGAGAAGCAATCAGTGTTATAAGGCATAGTGAAGCTATTAGAATTGCTTTAATTTGTATTAACTATGTAAGTTTAAAATTATTACCTAAAAATATAGTTTCATTAGCTTTTGATATTTAGGAATTTTTAAAGATCAGCAAAATACATATAATCTGGAGACAGTTTATAAGTATTCTGATTAATTGAATTTAAGTATATTTAAATACCAAAATAGTTTTATTATATTCAAATTACTTTTTGATCATTAAGATAATTAAAACTGTTTTATTGTTAGTCGAAGCTTCTATCAAATCATAATTTAATGAAACTTTTTTTTTTTTTATAAAAGATTTAAAATCATGCTATTTTTATTTTTATGTTTTAATTTTTTAGGATATAGATTCACATTATTTAAAAATATGAATCTATATGCTGATTAATTAATAAAAAAAAAGCGAATAAGAATTTTATAAATAAATTAATAAGTACATATATTAATAAGCTTAATTTATGTATTTATTAATCTATTTGTCTTTATTTCTTTATTAAATCTTTTACAAACTCAGAATTTTATTTAGGCTAGTTAGTTTCAATAGATAATGATTCTCAATTGACATATGATGTGTTAAATTTTAAGATTGTGTATTTATAGAAAAATTATATATGTCCATAATTTTTTAAATTATTTTATCATTTGAAATACACTGTTATATTTGTATTATTAAATTCAATTATTTACATGCTAATTAAATTAGCAAACTATTTAATTTTTTGTAAAATATTGTAATTTATAACTAATAAAAATGTATTTTATATAAGTATCGATGCATAATGGTTTATAATAGATAAGTTATATTTGCATTTATGAAAGATCTTTATTATTTTATAGCAAAATTGTAGCATATATAACAAATATTTTTAATTATTTAAATATCATTCACAATAAAAGTATTTAAGGAAAATATGAAAATATTTTGATATCAATCAATAAATTATCAGCATTTCAAAAAAAATTCTTTTAAAAAAATGTGTAGTAGGGAAAAAAAGTATAGATGTTTGTGAGTTTTTTTATAGATGCCTTTGATATTTTCATTTTCCATGCAAAATGAAAATATCAGAAAATATTTCTGCAATAATAAGACTTTTCAACTTTTTTGAAAGAAAATATGATTTATTTTCCATGAATAAATATAGAAAATTATAGTTTGATAAGTAATCCATTTTTCTCATTTAAAAACATATCAAATGAATTCTGATTAGATGATGAAAAATGATTAACTTACACTGTATCTTGATTTTGAAATCAAACATTCAGATTTAGCTCTTGATAAGTTTTAGATTTTAATTCAGCAAAAATATTCAACAATATCTAAAAAGGCTTTTATAAAATTGTAAACAATAACAAAATTTTCTTTTTAAAGCTAGATTTTCAATATTAATGTATATTAGCTAAAATAAAAACAAAACAATCTTATTATTAGAACAAGAAATGGATGAACACGAAGAAAAATTTAAAACAAGAAATGAAAATAGTTTTACCTTTTATTACATCTGATTTTACAGAACTTAAAAAAAGAAAAAAAGTGAAAGAAGTGGATTGTGGCTCTAGTTTTGTATATTTTCATAAATTTTTATCAAAGTTGAATGAATTTTATAATTTCAACACAAATTACTATTTTGGATTTTAATTTATAAATGTTCTTAGCAGTTTTAATAATTTTCATCAAGCACAATACTTTCCTTCAATAAATATGATAGTATAAAAAAAAGAAATTTGATGTCCAAAAAATATTTTATATTTATTATTATTATTATTATTTCATTTATCAGAAGAGCTTATTTATAATCAAAAATTTTTTTGCTTTTAAAATAACTTTAACTAAATTTTATTTTATTTTCTAAAAATGTACTGGAAATAGATGCATGATTTTTTGAAATTAATATTCACAAATTATAATAAAAAAAATTACTCATTATAAAAATGGAATGAAAATACAGCTAGTTTTCGACTGACAACCTATCTCAACTTACGACCATTCGACTTTATGACCACAATCATAAAGTCGAATATGAAGTCGATAATGTGAATTTATAACATAA
>WUQG02284719.1:0-19661 GCA_011317285.2 Androctonus mauritanicus | reverse complement strand
TTTCAGGAGTTACCAGACCCGGGACGCGAACCCGGGTCCTCCTGCGTGGCACGCCAACAGCGTTACCACTCGGCCATCCGGCCGCCGAACTCGGGGTTCTCAACCGGGGACTTGTTCGGAGGCTGTGGCTTCTCTTCGGTTGACCATCATCAATGAGAGCTATCCAGACTCCAAGATGGTGGCTTGTCTGAGGTAGGTCTTGTCTTGGGGAAGATTCTGAGCGGCGTGGATGGGATCCCTGCTGGAGAGACATTGCCGCTACTCAGGGGCTATACCTTAGACAACGGTGCACTCGTTTATGTGTGTATGAACGAGTTCACCGGTTTGTGGCTTATTCAGCTTTTGGATGGGTGTGTGCTTGGGCAGGGGGTCCGTTTAAGGGTTATCCTTGCGATGAACCTGCCTAAGCCCGTTAAGATGGATTTCCGTACTTCGGATACCTTTACGCAGGATGTGAACCCTCTTTTCGCGCGGCTCCAAGCTTTTAATCCAGGACTCAAAATTGAGAACTGGAAGGTCTTGGGTCGTAGTAAGGACGCTATAGGACAGCGTTTTATTAAATGTTCAGCGTATTATTAAATGTATAATAATGTATAGATAGCTTATAGTTTATTTGTCAAAATTGTCATTATTTTATGGCAATTTACTGTAACATCGCGAATAATTTATTGGACTATATCAACGGCGTAATGATATAAATGAATTTCGGCTCTCCTATACACTTAATACTGACTTCCGATGCTGTTGTCAAGAATAGGTATAAGTATTTTACTTCTATTTCGGTGAACGTTAGATTTTACTTCCATGGATAAAATGTATTCTATCCATGAATTCTAACGTTCACCGAAATGGAAATAAAATACTTATACCTATACTTGACAACAGCATCGGAAGTCAGTATTGAGTCTACATGGGAGAGCCGAAATTTATTTATATCATTACGCCGTTGATATAGTCCAATAATCTCTGGAGAAGAATGGATTCTTCCATGGATAGAATACATTCTGTCCATGGAAGTAAAATCTAACGTTCACCTAAAAATATTATCAAAGCATTATCTTGATTAAAGATTGCTTTTAGTA
Source organism: Androctonus mauritanicus (assembly GCA_011317285.2). Classification (NCBI taxonomy): domain Eukaryota; kingdom Metazoa; phylum Arthropoda; class Arachnida; order Scorpiones; family Buthidae; genus Androctonus; species Androctonus mauritanicus. Next base: position 18,579 of record WUQG02284719.1, on the reverse strand, counting down.
ATTGCGAATTTCTTCTGAAAGTTATAAAATTGGACATTTTCCACAGTGAAGTAAAAATTTTGCCTCAAAATACAAATTCTGCTGCAAAATGCAAAATTCCGCTTGCGTAGAAAATCCTGGATGTTAATAATAATTTCATAATTTAATTTCATGATAATTTATTCTATAAGCAAGTATAATTAAATGTATGGCACATTTTCTGGATGCATAACATTTTGTAAGAATTCCGTTTATACAGTACTGTACTAGAAAAAATAAAACAAAACTTTAACTGAATTTATTGCATGTAATTAATTGTATTAGATTTAAAAGCATAATGAATTGAAATAATATAATATATTAAAGAAACAAGATACATAATGCATTTATAAATTCAATACATCTATTTATTTCATTATAATATTAAAACCTTCCAATTATTTAAGAAACGGTTTTTCAACAAAATCAATTTTTTGCATTTATATATTGAATCCATTCCTGTGGAAAGTTGACTCGTTAATAGTCCAAGTGACGAAAGTATTCTTTTCCCAGCAATCTTTCCTTAGTAAACTATTTTTTCTAGTTAAATAGTTGTATTTTTAACGACATTAAACAAGCGCCGTAATCTAGATGTTTTGTTACCTGAACATTAGAAAATGGCGCCCTCTGTCCTCTTCATTCACGCGCATTAATACGTAAACATGTGTAATACATTGAAACCGGGGATGTAATGATATCTTTTTTTGTCAACGGATGATGGCACTTTCTATTCTGGAAGAACACTAAGTAGCGGGGCGAAACAAGTCCTTCCACAGGCTGCCCACCCCTGCGGAAGGGATCACTCAGATTGTGGAGGATGGGGATCGATGGATCGGGCTCAGACCTCATGATAAATATTTTCAAGGGGTGGGATCCGAGATTCGAACCCGGGTCCTCCAGAGTGAAAAGCCGAAGCGTTTCCACGCGGCCAATCCAACCGACGGAACGTGAAGATACATGCTATCAACCTCCTTCCACGCTATTATCTCCAGTAAGCCATCTCCATCTTCCATGATTAAAAAGGTCTCCGTTTTAAAATCATAAACATTCAGATCATAAATTATTCTACTATATATTGAAAGACTATTATAATTTATATATTTAACATGCTTTAATATATGGGAGAGATACTTATCTATACAGCAGCAACAATAAAATTTATTCAAAAAGGAAATTTTATTTTCAGTTTATAGAAATAGTTTTATGACATTTATAATAATGAGTTTGCAGTTGAAACTACAGTAGTTTCAAACCGATTACTGGCGGCCGGATGGCCGAGTGGTAAAGCTGTCGACGTGCCACGTAGGAGTTACCTGAAAAAACTTTTCAGGTAATTCCTGAAAAGTTTTTTCAGGTGAACTGCTACGTGGCGCTGGACCTGGCCCGGCGATCCCCGTCCTTCACCATCCGGCCCCCTCCATGGGTATAGATGAAGCCCGTGGTTGGAACTGGCCCCGCCCCTTAGTAATCTCCTTGATTGGAAAGGGCCGTAAAATATGCAAAAAAAAAAAATCGATTATTTATTATTTCGAACTATTCGGCAATATTCTATTCAATATATACTAGTCCAGTAGTATCAAATTCAAATTGCTTGTGGGCCAAAGGAACTGAAGGGCCGAATATTTTTAAACAAAATTACAATGAAAGGAAAATATTTTACTGATACAGTAGTTACTGATAGCACAGCCCAGGTTGAATACAGTACGCTTAAACTTCACATTGTTATTTTATTAAAGTCAAATTGTGATAATTTTCTGACTGTAACATGTATTTAAACAAATAGCTAAAACATCTTCGCGGGCAGTACAAAATTGCTTTGCAGGCCGTCAGTTTGAGACCACTGTACTAGCTGGTTCTCGAACATTTCTGGAACATTATTTTTCTCTATATACACTGAAAAAAATATATAAGTATTTTATAATAATAATAAATATATTATAAAATATTTATATATAATATATACAGTATTATGTATATATATTTTACAATATATTGAAAAAAATGATGATGTACTGATGTAACAGTTGATATTTTATCAACTATCACATCAATACAATACTATACATTGTTACGTATTTGTAACGTCATTAATTGTTACATCATAGTTTCGTTCCATTGACGTGATGTACTTGATAATGCTATATGTCAATTAACAGTACCGCCCCAGACACGGATGAACAGGGCAATTGCCCCAGGCCCCACGCTTAAGATGTTTATGTTAGTAATTTAATTTTAGAAAATATTGATTTATTAGCCTATGATAAATTGCTTGAAATAGAAGTAAGCTATAGAAACTCATATTTTGAAAACATTTTACCTAAGTTATATTGAAATTATATTAATTTTTTACCGAGTGTTTTCTTGTACTATGGTTGGAATGAATCTCTCCAATCTCGCTCTCAAACATATTATTGTCAATAGAACACGAATTGTGTGAAAAACTGGACCTTAGATCATCTAGTTAACAATTTTGCTAAGAAAAAAGTAAGAGAAATAGTTTTAAAAAATTTTGGATCTTGATTTATATGTATTAATTTTTTTCGTTTGTTCACTTATTTTAGCATTATTTGTTTCGTTTTTTCTTAGATTTAATTTTGTTATACATAATATTTAGATTAAAGTTTTCTTCAGCAGTATAAAAATTTTGTTTTAATTTCATAATATCCTTTCATTAAACTTAAAAAGAGAAAAATAAGTGAAAAAAAAAATTATTGTGGAACCCGCATTTTAGTTTTGCCTCTTGCCCTGCTAATGCTAGAGGCGAACGGCCCTGCCAGTTTCATTTTTTACACTATTTCTGTTGCGATCCTGAAACGATTGAATTTGTGATCAGCTCTATTCTTCATCTGATGGCTCACCTCACTACGGATATAGATAGTGCATGGAAGACTTTGGAAAAGTCCCACTTAGTATCCTATAGGACTTCAGTCGGATGGCCGCCAAGGAAGCGTATTGTGTTTCCTCCTGCAGGATTAATTTTCCGGGTCCATATCCCTGATGGCTGGCTCCACATCAGTGATATATGAGTAGGACGTTAGCATACATCAGGGATGATTTTTGTAGCGTTGTAATCAGGGCTGCTATTCAAATACTTAACTGTCTTTATATTATCGTGTCAGTTTAATTTTAAAATTTATAAATATCAAACCGTTGTCCAAAAATTAACTCACACTAGTCATATTTATTACTTGTATAAGAATTAAAAACGTAAAATAATAATGAAACCAAAGTAAAAACTATTTATAAGCAATAGCAACTGTGTAATAGGAGATTAATGATAATCTGGTGATTCCCCTAAAGTACACTGTGGAAAATACCGTAAACAGTATTTAGTTGCGAGCTCAATATTATTAATTTATATGAATTAATTAATTAATTTTATCGCTTACATAGTAATTATCATATTATTTAATAACCGGTACAGAAGTGTTTAAATATTTTAACAATAAGAACGAACAAGACGGTACCGGCTGAATATTAACGCTAAATACAGGGCAGGCCTTAGACCAATTCAACCCATGTGACCACATTGGTTCCACGCTGAAAGGATCTTCCGCTTCAATTGACTAAAAGAAAATCCACAATTAGGCTAAAACCAAAAAAGGATCAAGGACTTACTTTCTGGATCATTGTGTCCAGAAATTCCTTGCTTTGAATGAGAGAGCTATTAGATTTGCAAATTTTTTTATCGCTCTACGTATAATTATAGCTATTACAAACAGTGGCGTCCAGGAGAAGGTACTTTTCCAAATCAACAGTGATCAAATGTTATCTAAAATCAAATATATTTAAGCAAAAAACTTGAAAACTTTGAACGACATTTTAAGAAAGTACAGACCAGAAAGCAAGAAATATTTCTTTATAAATAATAGTTTTCTTTTAATACGTTTAATGTAAAAATATAAGTTAATAAATATAAATAAGTATTCACATTGTTTAATTTTTAATATAATTATTACAACATTTATTTCTAATAATACTCAAATCTTAAGTCCATGAGATCTCATCAAATTGTTGAAATTTGGTCCACAATTACTAAGACCGGCGCTACCTAACTGGTCACACTTAATCGGAAGACCGCGATGGAAGCGTACTGTGTTTCTATCCTGGAGAATCCAGGTTCAATTCCCAGACTTTATACCTCCAGTTTTTTTCAGAAGAGGCCCGGGCTTGGCTTATTAAACTCCATCTTGAATCTGACGGCTAACTCCATCAAGGATGTGGGTAGCTTGCGATGGCACTATAATACTCAATTATTTAGTACTCAGCGAGTGAAAAGCGGCATAAAACTGCACAGGAAGAACTAATCATATTTGCATCCTGTACTGTTATTTATGCGTCCCTAGATTTTTATGAAAATATACTATATCAAGTTAAATATAAAAGTTTTATCATCATTGCAAATAAAAATTATAAAAATGAAAAAATCTTTATATTAGTAGTACTTAAAACTCATATTTTGCGCCCTCTTGCTGCGACCTCTGTCTAAATTGTTATTAAATATGAAGCGCTTATACATCGATGGCTTATATATGTAATAGCAAAACTAGCGGATGAACACGCCAAAGGAAACAGAAAAAGGCCTCTCTTTTTATTATAACATTTCCGAGAAAACGAATATATATAACACTTTGATATAAATCTACTGAATATATCTTATAATTTAAATAAGTTTATCCATAATATAGTATAACAGTATTACTTTCAATTTCAATTCGCATAAAATTATTATTATATTTTTCCTAATTCACACTTTTTATTTTTTCTAATCCGTATACAATTCCCATAGACGTGACATCATTAATATTATATAACGCAATAAAAGTAAACAAAAAAAAAATTAAAAATAGAAAAGGAAAGTCTCCTCTGACGTCAATCATTCAACCATAATTCTAAAGTATCCAGGTAGTTTGGCGCTAAAGTCTAGGAAGTTGACGTCATCACGTGATGGTTCTTGTTTTGTTATCGAATCAGTATGGCTTCCAGTATTTGCGCAAGCGCTCCGTTGTTCTGTACTTCATGCACGTGATGTGATGTGGCAAAGTGGGTACTACTCGATCGTAAACTAGGATCCAGGAATTACTTATGGGATTGAATAGAAACATTTTTATGGCATTTTTAGTGATATGTTGTTGATGGTGATAGTTCTGTGGCGGAAGCTTGTTCAAGCTCTATCGTCTAACGCCGTTCTGCAGGTGTTGTCTTCCCCTACACCCACAGACGACGTTAATTCTGACGAGGAAGAGGAAAGCCGAGATGAGTAAGTTGTACAACGGTAATTAAATTATTGCGAAGTAGTAATAGAAATTCGATTATTTCATAAATTATATTTCGTAGTGGTATGACGATTGTTTAGTATCAACGAATTGATCACTTGAGTGTGGTGAAATTTTTAAAAATACGGAAAGAAATTTTTACGCGCTAGAAAGCGTGTCGGAGTTTCATTACCCTTTTGTTTACATACTTGTGAATCTGACGGACATCTAATTTGAATTAGGTCATCGTCCGAAATTCTAACTAAAGTAAACTTTTTGCGTACGGTAGATCTGTTCCAAAAAATGAAAATTACTTTTAACGTTAACTTTCGCTTACTAATAACCTTGTTTATATCAATATTTGTCAACAACGAAATTGTTTCATACTTCTAAAATATTTCAGTCCTATAATGTTTGAGTTTTTAATCAAATAAAAATTAAAATACACCATTTAAATACGAAAACATTTGATGTACTGGATTTTTACTTTCTTTTTCGAACAAAAATACAGTATTCATTTTCATTTCCTTTTCATTATCAAGCAAATGAATAAAAATATTTTCATAAACAATAAATGAGATTTTTCATTACAAAAATTATTGTAATGATTATTATTATTATTATTTACTTAAATAAGAAAACGTGAATGTAACAAAATTACCGTTTAATTTCACGTGATTAATATTTCTAATAATGTCATATGACGGGATGCTATTTAGCGCATGTTAAGATAAATGAAATTTTTTTGTCATATGATAGTTTGTCTACTATCAACGTTCACTCAAATTCTATGTTAAAACTCAATAAAACTGTCAGAATTATTAATCATTTAATAATAATATTTTTTAAACGGACCGCTTTTAAATATTCTAACGTCATATGACGTTAGAATATTTAAAATTTTAATGGCTAATGTATAAAATATTAAACAAATAAAATGTAAATACATTTTTTAAACTTACACAGTTAATATTTAAATTTAATAAAAAAAAAAAAAATACTTTCTTATGATTCATATTGATTCAAAATTGAACAACATCCTGATATATTCAAATTTTTGTTGTTCTATTTAATTATAGATTTTTTTTAAAAATTAATCTATAGATGATTTTAAAACATGTTTTATTCTGTTTAAAATGAAATTTGATGACATGAAAATTTAAATTTAATTTTAGAGATCTTTGAAAACTGATATTATAATAATAATTTTCACTTTAAAATTAAAAAAAAAAAAAATTAGTATTATATAAAATTAATTTTACAGAAAAATTTTAATTACCTAGTTTCAGGTTACATTGTGTGTATAATAATTTTGGATGTTAAAAGATCATATATTGTTAATTATCAAATTTTAGATAAAAGTTATCATTAAATTTTTGAATTTAAAATATTGAATATTATATTAAAATTTATTTTAGACAAAAAGTTGAATTAATTTATAGATAAAAATTAAAGTACTGTAATTAATTCCAAAAAAAAGAGAAAATTAATTAATTAATTAATGTTAAACTTGTACTGTATTAAAGAAAAAAATTTTTTTTTCTTTTTCCAGTTATACTTTTTACATTGTTTCCAATATATTATCAAAATAAATTAAAATAATTATAATAAAATAATAATTACACTAGAGCCCTGCTTTACATCATTTTCAATATTATATTTTTTAAAAATATGTCCCATAATCATTTTGCATTATTAAAATTGAAATTTTAAACAGTATCTTTATATATCATTATCACTATCGCTATATTTTCTAGATATTTATTTTGTAATTCACATTTAAAATATTTCTATGACAAAATTGAAATTTATTATATGCTTGATATTAATTATTATAAACAGAATAATTGATGTTTACATACTAATGAATGATATAAATTACATTAACTTCCCAGATTTAATGCAAATATAATATATATATCACTTGAACAAATTACAATATACAGGTCAACCTCAGTTTACAAGATTAAAGCATTCCTGAAAAATGCTTGTAAATTGAATTCTCATAAATTGCAAATTAAATTATTATTGACTTAAATGGGAAAAATTATAATATGTTCTAAAGCTTCAAAAATGTCATTTTTCATAAAATATCATGATATACCATTTATTTATATAAACAATGGCAAAATTATATCAACAATTAACATTCATTTTTATAATGCAACTTAAAAAAACACAATTTTCTTAAAGAAAATCTATAATAAATATGTCTACCACATGTAGAAGTGATCACATCACATAGTAAAGCTGCCTTTTACAATTTGAAAGATAGGAGTTTGATTCTGGATTCCCATATATCCACATTTTACCTTGAAGATCTGTTGGCTGATCTGATTTATGCAGTCTGTGATAGACTTTGGAATAGTCCTATTGTTTAATAATCTCTGATTGGAAAGCACTATAAAAATTAGAAAGAAAAACTATCTTCAATAAAAGTTGATATCTCCTATTGTTTAATAATTTGAATAAAATATTCTTTGCATAAATATTAGTCATAATAATTCATTCTGAAAATTAAAAACCACTGATATAATAAGCACTTCTCTCTTGTTTTATGTTGCTTTTCATTCTGCTGCCTTCTTCTGGATGGCTACCTCGTAAAGTATAGATAGTCCTTGATTTATGGCAAATGTTCAATTTCAAAAATTTCAAACTCCACTATCATACTTCAGAAATGCCCAAAATTTAAGGATTTTTCAAAATTAAATTTTATTAGGGCACTGCATATTATATTAATCAACATACAGAACACAAAACTACAAAAAATCATACACAAAAAAAAGAATACTTTTCATATATCAGATCATTAGGTCAAGGAATCAAATCCAGGTCAACTGCATTGATCAATAATAGAATTTATTGATGATATTGCCATCCTAAGTATAAGTTGGTTGTAAGTCAAGATAGTCGTAAATTAAGGACTATTTTTACACTTACTAATCCCAATCCCACACTTCTAGATTTTTTAGAAAGTATTAGGAAATGGTCCATTCTCTTGAGTCCACTAAACCCATCCATCAACTTTCCAATTGATTCCATCTTGAATGTTAACCATTCTGTAATGGGCTCTAAAAGTGGCTATTGCCAGATACACAATAACGTGGCTGAACAAAAAACTGTAAGGACTTAACTGAGGACTTAACTGTAAGGAGGGCAAATTACTTACTTTTATATCTGAAAGTGGCCTTTCGATATGTAATTTTTCCAGAGATAACATGTTTCAACCATGTGGAATTACTGTGCTAAAACTTATGGGTGAAATGGAAGGAATTATAGTAGCAGAGAACTTATTGTTTCTTACAAAGACTTAGAAATACTACACTGCCTTACAGTAGACAAATTACACAAATAACAACAGCTCTATGCCAGGAATAATAGACTTTGATATGCGTTTTTAGTATAGTAGGAGCCGTTAGTTATTATGTATAGTATAGTAGGTAATCCGTTAGTTATTATGTAGCTGAAGAGGATTGTGTTTATAATCGAAAGCGCTCCTACTATACTAAAAATGCATATCAAAGTCTATTATTCCTGCCATAGAGCTGTTGTTACTTGTGTAATTTATTGTTTCTTCCGCATATTTTCCATATGATAAGGATAAACTTCCACCAACAACAAGTTTGGTGCATTTGGTGGAATTCTGTCAACAGAATCAATTTGAATTATTAGTTGGTATTGATGCTAATTCTCGTCACTTAGTTTGGGGAAGTAAGGACATCAAAGAGGGGAGCATTTATTGGAATTTCTAATAAGTACTCTCTGTTTTAAATAAGGAGACCGAACCTAGTTTGGTTGTTAGAAACAGAAGGCGGGTCATTTATCTAACATTAGGGACAAAAATGTATCTGACTTAACCGAGAATGTCGGCCAACCATCTACGTCCGTTCGAAGATACAATTATTTCATTTTAACTGGCCCATCCAATCGAGTAACATACCGTGACCGGAGGAAAACTGTTTCGATTTCTTATAAAGAAGCTCTCGAGTGGAAACTCGGTAATATTCGAAGCTAATTTTGTTCGATGGCGGATTTTCTGTCGACCAAAATCGACAGGAATTTCTCCGCCATCAAAACTGTCCGGTTAAAATGGCTGGCTGGTCGAGATAGTTTCCTTGGGAAAATAAACAGTTTACCAACGGTAGACTTAGTGGTAGAAGGCTTTTTAACAAAGCTAAAAAGACAGGTGAGTGGAACGCGTAACTGTTCTAATAAAGCCATTAGAAAGGCGAAAATGTCTTCCCGGAAAAGATACCGTCCAAAGGGAATTATTAGAAAGTAAGTGCTATCGCATTGCTAGATAACGAAATAATTAGTACTGGCAAACACTCGGGTACTAAGTAAAGCGACTCTTTCCGATACACTTTCTTGGGTCAATTTTGATTAAGGAATCTCTTTTTAACAGGGACAATCAAACTCAATTTACACGTCTGTCACGCCACCAGTGAGGACTGGGATCTCGTTAATTAAGTGGGTGATCGATCAATCAAATATTACACTGGCCGTAAGTAACTTTAAGCCCTGGAGTCTGCTGGGCCTAGCCATATTACGCTAATGTTTTTACAACAGAACATCGACCTTCTCGGCCGTGTCTTTAAAGCCTAAACAGCTTTTGGCTATATTTCGTGGACTCTTAAGCCTGGACGTAGTTCTTACGCCCAGGCTAAGTCCAATTAGCCTGACTCGGTTTGTATCAAAGACAATGGAATGATTTGTTAGAAATGGTCCTTAGTAAAGTCGCTGCGCTACGGATTTGATTATCAATCGAAGGAATCGACTGAAAATACTCTCCACCAGGTTGCTAGAGCGTGGAGTTCGATCAGCCAGATACTGAACCCCCTTTGAAAAACCCAGACGCGGAATCCGGGAATTAAACTCTGTAGCTGGAAAGGTGGAACGCTTCCACCGTCAGCATCCGACGGATGGCCACTGGGTTCTTAACCGAATGGAAAGTGGCGTTATCTCTCGACGAAACTACCTTTCTCGGTTTCCGGCCAGTTACTCCGAAAAAATACCAGCCGACAGTCTAATTTCCTAATGTCCACCATAGTCAGCCGGATGGACCCCGTGGAAACACTCGGGATTTCCACTTGGAAGGGAACCGGGTTGGTGTCTCGGATCCCACCCCTGGCCAATGTTTAGGATAGGGTTGTGGCCCGGCCGTCCATCTGCGTCCTCCACCATTCGGCTGACCGCTCCGCCTGGCTGGGCAGCCGGTGGAACGGCTGGTTTGGCCCCAAAGCGGCGTCATCTGTTGACCAAAAAATATGCAGCACAATACGGGCTAGCCGGTCGAATTAAGGGTGGAATCCGGATGCTTCGGAATAAAGTCTAAGACGATTCCAGCTGGTCGGCTGACCGAAAGAAAAATAAAACGGTTTTTATTTAAATTTATTCATTTGTGGAAGGTTGATGCGATACATAAGAACAGTAGGCAGTCATCGGAGTCGTTTTTAGAAGAATAAACGACTTACATAAGAAAACATGGAAACCAAACAGAATCAAAGTACACATTTATTCGTAAGTCGATAAGCGTTTAGAGCGGAGGTGTCCAACCTGTCAGCTTCCTCGGGCCACACTGGAAGAAAAAAATTATCTGGGTCTACACATAAAATGTATTAATTGTAACCGTAGTTGTTAAGCAAAACAGTTAGTAAGACGAGAATGGTCATCGTCTTTCGGTTGGGAAATTTTTAAAAATCGTGGAGCGAGTCACCGAAATAAGAAGTATTTTAGAAAATGGAAAAACTTCATTATTTTTTACCTACTCTTAGTAAAGCCAAACAAATCTTTTCCTTTACTAGTGGAACATTTGATATCATAATTCTTTAGGCCTGAGAAAACGTAACTATATGATTATTCTTCATTTTATGAAAATAAATATTTAACAACAGAATTATCCAATTCAATTTAGAAGCGGAAGGATATATTTTTTAGCGATCGGTACTGAGACTACCGCATTACCACTACCGTCCTTGGGAAAGGTTATAGCGAATAGACTATATTTTATGAATATTATCACCGAATGATATTGTAAGCTATTTAATTTTTCACATATTACAAAATAATGTATAATTTTATACACTAATGTTAACTTTTTAGAAAATAGTATAAAAAGTTGATAGAATAAACTGGCTGTTAACATAATTTGTTTTAAATAATTTAAGATTGATTCTATATATTGGTAAGTATAATACTGTATTCGATAATTCTCGGTCGCTGCGCTTCGGTCGCATAGTCTCTCCCTTGCGACGGACGCGCCGCGACCGAAGGTTGTGCTGAAGGACAAAGTTGTACAATCTTCACGCTGGTTCTTCGTCTGACTCTCATAAAATTGGAGCCACATATTAAAATGCAATATCAAAACATCAGCCACAAGAATCTCATACCTGGAGCCAATACAAAACGGAGAGTTATGTTCCAAAACCAATAACTTTCTTTAATTCCACATAGGAAATTTAATTTTTATTAAGGATATTAATAACACGAAACATAAAGAGAGAAAAAATATATACGTAAGACCCTAAAAAACAATATATGTAAAACAAAAGGAAAGAAAAAAGTATACAGCCTATATAACATTCGTTTAATAATTATACCTTCCTTCCCACTGTTTCGTTAACAAAAGAACGTTTTTTTCTTTAAACAATATCAACTTCACTTTCTGAACTTTTTTATGCATTTAAAGTTTGTGTATCTTTCAAAGTATATTCTGCTCTTTTTACAAAATCTATAATTTAACCCGCTAGAAAACAATCGTTCTTTAACATAAATCCAAAGTGGCCGGATGGCCGAGTGGTAACGCTGTCGGCGGGCCACGAAGGAGGACCTGGGTTCGCAGCTCAGGTATGGTAACTCCTGAAAAGTTTTTTCGGGGTGCCGGGCCCGGTTCGATGATCTCCATCCGGCCCCCTCCACGAGTATGGGTGCAGCCCATTAGTAATCTCCTTGATTGGAAAGAAGCGTAGAAAAAACATCTCTCTGTATAGTATTTACTTCACTCATACAGTCCTACAGATATTTACGCTATTTATATAGTACTATCGATGTATAAGAACATCGAATTGTTGTGTTGTCACAACAATTCGATGTTTTGTTGTGTTGTCTTCTTGCTACGAATGTTTACAACAAAACATTCACAGCAAGAAGACAATGGATATTCAATTAAAAATTTCAATTCATAAATATACAAACAACTCTTAATCACCATAAAAGTTTTATTTCTTCAGAAATATTTTCTGCTTACACTTGAGAATGACTTCAAATTTAAGTTGGAAACGTAGGTATAAAATTAAAACTTTTCTCCCGATTAAAACTGCTTTTATTTGTATTTACCAATTTTCTAATAAAGTACATCATGAATTTTAATTCGCTGTGCTCTTTATTTAACAAAATATTTAAATTAATATTTCAATCAGCTTTGTCAAATTAATTAAAAAATGTTAATAGTTAATATTCTAGTATTGAATAAAAAACTTATAAAATACGCAGAACTTAATATATTGTAATATACAGTAAAAAATGTATGAAAACGCAAATTCACATTTCTTTTTTTAATTATTTCGAATAAATTAAGATATACTATTTGAAGAAATGAACAGAAAATATATTACACAATTTTTTCGAGTTCTTTAGCATACTGCATAATTTCAGAAGTCAGTTCTGAAGCAGGAAAAGTTGTATCTAAATGTTTCACATCTGAACTAAATACAAAGTTTCCATTCTTATCCATTTTCCATTCTCTCTGAAAATTAAATTAAAGTATATATGAATATCTCTCTGAAAAGTTTTAAAAATTTAGTTTATTATAATTGTTTCAATTATTGAAAATAACTAAAACTAATAAATAATTTCAAGTCTAATAAACTGTTACAAGGTGTTAGGGAATGACGTGGACAAACTTTTAGAGGAGGTAGAAGGGCTCAAAAGAAACCATTTTTGTCTAGTCAACAGGGCGTCTAAAGTGCTTTGTTTCCGACTTATAAGATGCGAAAGGGGCATTCAAAATTGTACTTTTTGCGTTATTTGAAGAAAACGGTTTTTTCATTTTTTATATTTAGCACAGGAGCTAATTGGATGACTGCAATAACTTGGCAAATGGATCGTTGTGATAGCGACTGTGGGATGGAGATATGTGGGTTCGGAAGAGAATTTTATCTCAAAAAAAGAGGATGGACTCTCTGCAATTCTAAAAATGTGAGACCGTATTCTTCAAGAACATTAAAAATTACTCAAATGGTTCTTTCCATGCACCTCGATGGGATGCACCATTTCCGAGATAATCGACTGTGTTTCAAAATTGCCTTTCCTGCTACTTCTCTGCACAACTAATTGCCTTATAGAGAAGCTGACACGCGACAATGTTTGACAAAACGTAAGACAAATGTAAACGATTTAGTAGCTATGGTGGTATAAAAACAAAGAAAAGCAACAGAAAATAAATTAACAGATTTTTTACAAAAGGTGCTCAAAAAACTGTTTTCTTTAAATAACGCAAAAAGTACAATTTCGGATGCCCTTTTCACATCTTTATAACTCGGAAACAAAGCACTTTAGACGCCCTGTTGATTAGACAAAAATGCTTCTTTTGAGCCTTTATAAGTTTGTCCACGTCGTTCCGGAACACCCTGTATATTAAACTAAAATACGGAAATAAATAATTCACAAATATTCAATCAAAGGTAGAAATTAGAATTATTTCAAACTTAAAAGAAATATAAATTTTTGATTTAATTTTCAAAACTGAAATACAACATCTGCAATTAGAAAAAAAAATATTAGTTTTTTTACACTGAATAAGTAGACTGAATACTTAATTTTTTTTATTTCCACTTCGATATTTTAAACTCTCATGTAATAAATTTCACACTGAAAACACCATATAATATATAAAAATTTTATATTCATTAGAAAATAGTAGATCCCACAATGGGATGAATTCTAGATTACCTGTCCTCATAGCGCGACGCCAATGGATGTTATGGCGTCGCGTCGGATGTTATGTTATATTCGGCTGTTTTTGTTTGGAATGTGGAAAAAAAGTTAGTGACCATTAGCCCGGCGGCGGTTCGTGATCGGTATTCCGGCCCCGACTAGGTACCACAGATTGAACCTATATATTCCTCGCCTCGTAAGAGGCATGCGCCGTCGCGTGATAGCGCGACAAGCAACACTAGCCGTAGTGGTGTGTACGTTTACTGTTCGTAGGAAAAAAAAACAAGTCATTGGTTATCGTCGCGTTCCGCGCGAGGCGTCGCGTCCACCGGTCGCCAGTACGAGGACAGGTAATCTAGACTTTTGCCGGAATTTCTTTGTTACGCTATGCGAGAATTATAGTTCACATAAAAGATTCATCTAGAAAATTGTCTTCGTGTAGTTTTTCAAGACAGACTGCTGTATAGAGCTTGATTTCGACTCCAGTTTAAAAGTGATCAGATTTTCTGAACTCCAACCCACAACGCTCTAGATATTGGGGGCGTAGTATTGGATCGAGAGTTAGACAAAATCCAATTTTTTTTTTTTTTAAACCAATGAAAAAAAGTAAATTATTAAAAAATTTGCAAAAAAAAAACAAGGAGATATAAAGAAACAATATATATTTTTTCCTTCAGATTGATTCATCACATTTGTTATATTAGGGTGACCATATTCTATGTATACTAAAGTAGTAGTAACAAAGGGAGGAGCCTATCCAGCCAAGCAACGACTAACAATGGTCTATTGTGCACTATGTATACTAAAAGTTAGCTTCTGAAGAATTATTCTTCCCATTTTTTAAAATTAAATCTAGTTAAAAAAATCTAAGAAAAAAAAGATTAATATGAACTATTTACTTATAAGTAAAAAAACGAGACAAAGACTCAAAAACCGGTACTGTCCCGGCTAATCCGGGACGTCTGATCACGATCATAACAAATGATACGCTGTTTTCTTTGTAAACACCATTTTTTTTACAGAAAATTTCTTATATTAAGACTTTCAACTTTGTCAAAATGTCATATTTGTATAAAACAGTGATTTTTCATAAATTGTGACTTTATTAACAGTTTAAAAATGTATTAAATTTCTTCTAAACTGATCTGCCGTTGATGATGGTAATTATCATATTAGGGATTCTAATAATACAAGACTCTCGGAGTAGAATAGTCATTTTGATAAATTCTTTTTGATTTACAACGGTTCTGAATAAAAAAAAAAAAGTTAGATCCACCACGCATTCCGATTGCAAATTATTTTCTTAAGGTTATACAAAATTACACACTTTTCTGCAAATATTTATTTCCTGTTTTGTATACAGTATGTAGCAAAGATAAAAATGGAAATAATATTTTGCCATAGCCACTGTAATGCACCAGATAAAAGTATTTACACCAGAGCTGTCATCACAGTACGATTGTATTTTATTTTTTTTTTTCCCTTAGTAGTTTGCAGGAAATTATGTTAAAACAATCCCCCCTTTTCCTATTTTTTATTACTAAACTCTACATAAACATCCATTGGTAGTAAAACATCTTTAATGTATTCTACAAGAATAAAATAATATATATATTTTATATATATATATATGTATATATTTATATATGTATATTTAATTTAACGATACAAAATCATTTTATACATTTTTTCAAAAGTAAAATATGTGATGGTTATTACTATTGTGTGCAAGAATGCAAAATACTTTTCTTATTTTTATTAATACAAAATAATATACAATAATGAAATAAATTTTTTGAAATCATTTTTTTTGTTGTTTTTTTTGTGTGAAAAATTATTATTATTATTATTATTATTATTATTATTATTATTTAAATAGTGAAATGTGTTTCATCTCTAAAATTCTGTGTTATTTTTTTTTGGATGAAAAAAATTTCATTAGCGAACTGTTTTTTTTTTTTACAATTAAAAAATTATTGGTATTAAATAATTTGTATTTACAACAAATATTTTAACAACAATATTTCTTTTCAAAGTTAAAACTATTAAATTAAAGAATAATTGGAAAAATAACACTTTCGGTATATAAACATTTGGCTAAAGAAATGTAGCGAATAAGTACTTCTAAAAACTGTATTTTGGTACTTTTATGATCTTTTTTTCTGTTCTTTTTTTTAACATAAATTGACAGTTCTGTTATTTATTTCTATTTCGGTGTAACTGCTACTCTCATTTTTCAACTAAATATATGTATTTTTTTAATTTTGCAGATTAAAGCAAAAATGTAAAAACGAGTTTTAAAATATTAAAAAAAAAAAAAAAATAATAAGGACTACCAGCAGTTTGGATGGATAATTCTAAAATGTACTAGTTATTTCTTTTCTGAGATAAGTAGTCTTCACACAATATTCTAATAAAGTAAATTAACATAAATATTATTTTCTCCCAACATATAAGTTAATAAGAATTCAAGCAAAATATACAATATTTTATGGATTCTTTTAATAGTTCTTTTTCTAAGAGATTTGCTTTCCCCCCTATTACTGGAATATCTTTGTTGTTTAATGTTATTGACCGGTTGAGCGCAAAAATTCTTCGTACGCTTCTTGGATTACTTCGTCCATTTCGTCGTTTTCGTAGAGATCGTCACTAAAAAAAAATAATTGCATTTAGGTAATTATCAAAGATTTTATTCTGAAAAAGTAAAAATTAAATAAAATTTAATATTTCGTTTTACAAATTTGAACCAATTTTTTCTGTAATATCTTTTATATATAATAGTAAAAAAATCATAATACACATATCTATAAGTGTACTGCTAATATGTCTGTTTACTCGATTGTTACAAATGATAATTTGGCATCAATAGAAACTATTGGGTTACGGTCTATAATTTTTTTCCTTACACTGCTCATTGTTAAAGATTAAAACAAACTCAATTATCATGCAAAAAATATTCTATAGATATTAAATGTTCTTTGCAACTTTTATCTACTATAGGTACCAGAGTGAGATACAAAGAACATTTCATAATCATTTTGATTTAAAAATCTATTTTAAGGCATGAAAAATTTACACAAAGAAACATTGATTATATTAAATAAGAAAAACAAGTTCTGAATTTAAGAAAAATATTGCTAAATAGAAAAGCTTCTTTTATTGAGGGAAAAAACACAATAAATATGTAAGATTTATGGGGTAAAGAGACACTTAATCTAATATACATCCTGCAACAATTAAAGAAAGAGATGTTTATTTTTAACAGAATAAGATATACAAAGCTATTATTGTTAATAATACTTAACAGTATTATTATGTATAATAAATTGATATTTTTATCATTTTATATAAGATGAAAAAGAAAACTTAATATCATTAATAATTTTTGATTTAATTATCATCATATAACTTATATATTATGCCTCATTTACACGAATCAAATTACCTGTAATTTGATTCGTGTAAATGAGGCATAATATTGCTTGCTGATGCAACATCTCATTTTACTTGAATTCAAGTAAGATGGAAAACTGCTTTCAAGTTTCAAGTAAGTAAACGATTATTCTACTTTTTACTTGCCTTGAAAGAACATAACTTGAATACATGACTTTGATAAGCACTCACGAGCAGACCTTGAGCTTAGCATTCTAGAACAACCTATGTATTTTTTTAAAAAACACTGTGTTCCATTCTTTTCATTTGAGCTGAAGATGGCATGTAGACCGAAAGCACTACTGTTGTGAATAAAAATTGTGTGGAATCCTAAAGGTCTGCTCGTGAGTGCTTAAAAGTTTAGGACATTTTAAATTGTATTACCGTGAAGAGCAGTTGATATTAGCCTAACTTTATGACTTTGATATTCTCAAACTGACTTGTGCTGATGCTGGTGAAGCTATAAACAAGGTCAACTTGAAGGAGAAAGTACAAACACACATTTTTTGGATTAGAAAATTTTTCCCTAGACAAACACAAAATATAATTTGTTCCATCAATTTAATGATTAATAAAGAAATATAAAAAGTCCATCCTCCTGTATTACTGATTAAAAAGATTATTAAATAGCTTTTTTAATACGAATTTGCTTCTCAAATAAAAATAATATATCTGACTGATTAAAACTTGTTATGGTACAAGATTTTTTAAATTAAAGTAATTATGAATAGAACTATACCAGTGGCACATTCAGGAGTGAAAAGAAACAATTGCACCCCCTTGCTACTAATACCTATACCAGGGGTGGCCAACCCAAATGATCTCGCGGGCCACTTTGGAAATCCATCATAACTCCGCGGGCAGCATATAAAATTATATATCCCCATATTAGATTTAGACCCACTATAGACATTTTTTTGGAGTGAATATAGTTTTTCGC